>PVJS01008248.1:18010-53908 GCA_004027185.1 Glis glis | reverse complement strand
TTTTTTTTGCGGTGCCGGGGATTGAACCCAGGGGCGTTCTGCCTCCGCGCTACACCCCCAGCCTGATTTTTTATACTTTATTTTGAAACCGGGTCTCACAAAGTTGTGGAGGGCCTCACTAAGTAGAGAGACAGTGAGAGAGAGAGAGAGAGAGAGAGAGAGCTGAGGCTGGCCGCGAACCTGGATCCTCTGGTCTCCGCCTCCCAAAGTACTGGGATTACAAGCGTGCGCCACCAACGCCCGGCCTGCTTCTTATTTTTGACCCTGCAGATAGACAACTTTCGCCAACCCATCAGGCCTGGCTTGGACTGTCCAGAGTGAAGGCCCATAGGCCAGCACCTGCCTTTGGCCAAACTGTGCAGGAGGGCAAGCTGCATCCCTGCCCCTGCCCTTCCGTGCCTGTGGGTCATCCCACTGAGGACAAAGGTCTCTCCAGGGGGGCTTTCTTCCCTGAGGCCTTGGGCTCCACTTTGGATCTTTCTGCCTGAGGTGAGAGGTTGGTGTCCTGGGGAAGGGACATTTAGCCGCAGCGCGGGATGGAAGATTCTCCCCTAGAGATGACCTGTGAGCCCCTTGGGAAGATAAGGCTGGCTTTGGAGACAAGTTGCAGGATCCATGGTGGACAGCCTAGATTACTCCTGTCCAGCACCCAATGGCAGTTCTCTGGTGACAGCACCACAATTTTACCTTAGCAATTGATTCCCCTTCACCTAATATTCCTGGTAGGACTGCCCATCAAGGGACTGCACTGTCTCTGATACAAATTCAGTCATTTGAATATTGTCTCCTTAGAGCTCAAATCTTAAGCAGATGATACAAAACCAGAAAATATTTGGGGCCAATTCGTCCCAGTTCTGGCACCGCCTTGAGGTGACTGTGCATGGATTCCCGCTTTCCAGATTTTTCCTGCCTGTCCTTCCGCAGCCTGGGGCTTCTGCTTCTCCTTCAGCTTTCAGGAATAAAGTATTTTCTGAGTAAGTTACCTAGAGTCAATATCTGTTGTTAGCCAGGTGTGGCACACACCTGTAATCCCAGTATTTGAGAGACTGAGGCAGGAGGATTTCAGGTTCAAGGCAGCCTCAGCAACTTAGCGAGGCCCTTCATAACTTAGTGAGACCCTGTTTCAAAATCAAAAATAATAGTTGGGCATGGTGCCGCATGCTTGTAATCCCAGTACTTGGGAGGGTGAGACAGGAGGATTGCAGATTCGAGGACAGCCTCGGTCAATAGTGAGACTGGCCGGGCGTGGTGCCTCACGCTTGTAATCCCAGTACTTTGGGAGGCGGAAACCGGAGGATCTGGGTTTGCAGCCAGCCTCAGTGCGCATGCACGCGCGCGATCGATCTCTCTCTCTCTCTCTCCTCTCTCTCTCTCTCTCTCTCTCTCTCTCTCTCTCTACCTAGTGAGGCCCTCCGCAACTTCGTGAGACCCGGTTTCAAAAATAAAGCATAAAAAAAATAGGGCCGGGGGTGTAGCGTGGAGGTAGAACGCCCCTGCGTTCAATCCCCGGTACCGCAAAAAAAAAAAAAAATAGTGAGACTGTCATTAACCTAGCGAGACCCTGTTTCAAAATAAAAATAAAATAGGGCTGGGAGTATATAGCTCAGAGGTAGAATGCCCCTGGGTTCAATCCCTAGTGCTATACACACATACACACACACACACACACACACACACACGATATATATATAGATATATGTAATATATATAATAAGTGATTCTTATTCACTATAAGAAAAAAAAAAATATATATATATATATTTCTTCTGTTGCTTACTACTTAAGACCCCTTACTACTATGACATCTATGTCACCTAGTTCTTTGAAGCCCCGTTTCCTCCCCAAGCAAAGGCTTTTCTTGTGTGTGTGCACGTTGATGCTGAGGGATGGGAGGCCATGCTAACTCTGGTGGCATTCTATTTATGTTGTGGATGTGGAGTGGGCAGCAGATGAGCAGGCCAGCTGGACGTTGGGGTCTGAGGGAGATGGTGGAATCAGCCAAATTCATCTACCACATTCCTGAGTCAGGCTGTGGACCTGGGATGTGCCGGCCATGGAAGGGGCCTGGGAGTTACAGGCAGGCGTGAAGCCACAGGCTGAACTTACTGCATCTTTTAGAAGTGCCAATTTGAAGGTTTTATGGGAGGTGGAGAGACGTGGTTGGTTCTTTTTTCTTTTTTTTTAATTTAAAACTAAATATGTATATATTTTGGCACAGATTCTTATTCACTATAAGAATCTGCAGGAATTTTTATGAGAACACAAGCATGTTCTAGGAAATTTCCAACCGGCATAAAGCCAATTCCATTCTCCTATCTAGACCTCCTGGCAGTGCACATTCCTCTCTGCCACTATAAAGGATTCTTTGGTGGAAATTTAGAGAAATGCGGGCCTTGGTATAGGGAGCTTTGATTAAAATTCAGACTGCTCTAATCTAGCTCTCTGTCTGTCTCTGTCTTCCCTCGATTCCTTTTAGGATTGGGCTAGAAATGGGGCCTCTTGCTGGGCGTGGTGATGCATGCCTGTAATCGCAGTACTTGGGAGACTGAGATAAGAGGATTGCAAGTTCGAGGCCAGCCTCAGTAAGTTAGTGAGACCTTGATTCAAAAATAAAAAGGGCTGGGGGTGTAGCTCAGAGCTAGAATGTCCCTGGGTTCAATCCCCTGTATGGAAGGAAGGAAGGAAGGAAGGAAGGAAGGAAGGAAGGAAAGAAGGAAGGAAAGGCTGACTACCTGGTCCTATTGGCCCTGACATCTTATTACACACCATAAATACTACTACTATCATTGTCAACCTTGTTAAATCATTCACCAGGGAAAGACAGCCCCTTCCTCTGTGGGTAAATTCAGGAAGTTTAAAATCAGTGTGGTGATTCTCATGGGGAGGAGAAGGAAGTCAGCAAAGAAAGCCGAATCTCTCTTTTGGTGTGTGCCTGGGATTCTAAATATATGGATTCCTAGTGTATGCTGGGCCTTTGCAATGTTTAATGATTACAATCCCAAGGCAAAAATGGTATTATGATCATATGGTGTGGATGAAGACTGATAGGGTCTGAAGATTTGCATCTCCCAAAATTCATGCGTTGAAATCCTAAGCCCGCAGGGCTGAGCTCATGATGTGATTAGTGCCCCGATAGAAGGGACCCCAGAGAGCTCTTGAAGAACCAAAGTGAAGCCATGACAGGCTTTAGTTGAAGCTTTAAGTAGAATAGGCCTAAGTATCTGTTTTTCTAGAAGTTAAGTTTCTATAGCCTGTTGCCCCATACCCTGTAGAAACCATTAAGTGTGCTAATCTGATCTTGTCCCTAACAACCCCTAGAAACAGCCAATTGGTGTCAAGCACACCTGGGTCTAGAATTCCAGATAATTTGGGCTGAGCAAGGCCACTCTGACCAGAGTCAGCAGGCCCCCCCCCATCCTGAACATTCCTGAGAAAGATACTGCGGGCCCGATCAATCAGCTTAAATGACACCGTATAGAGTTGATGCTTCCCTAATGATGACCCCTACCTAAGGCGCGAAAATTAAACCAACCAGGGAACGCCAACAAGCTGATGTTTTAAACTAACCTATCAATGTAAAGGTGGGGTGGGCTGCCTCCTTAAGGGATAAAAGCTTTGTTCTCGGAGAGCAAGGGGCTTCTCCCTGTGACCACTGCGTTGGTGCACGTTAGGAGCCCAAGCTCGAGCTTGAATAAAGGACCCTCGTGTGCTTTGCATTGGAATCGTCTCCTGGTGGTCTTTGGTGGGATCACGAACTTGGCACTTCACTCTCTACCTCTCTTTCTACCACGTGAGGACGCAAGAAGTCAGCAGTCTGCTGTCCTCACTAGAACCCAACCATGTAGACACCCTAACTCCAACTTCCAGCCTCCACGGGTGAGAAATAAGCTCTGTCATGGATAAGCCACACTGTCTATTGTGCTTCGTTGCAGCACAAAGATACTGGCGTTCAGTGAGTTGAGCAAGTAACCCAAGGTTGCCCAGTTCATTAGCCATTTATCTAAAATATTCTACCATCCCCACCTTTTGGGGTACTGGGAATTGAATCCAGAGGCATTCTACCTCCAAGCTACACCCCCAGCCCTACTTTTTTGTTTTGAAACGGTCTTGCTAAGTTGCTGAGGCTGGCCTTGAACCTCTTTGCTCCTCCAGTCTCAGCCTCCCAAGTACTGGGATCACTGGTACGCACCACCACACCAGGGCTACAATTTCTCCTATTGAGACTGCACTCCTGACTTGAATGGGGAACAGATTAAATCCACAAAACTTCAGGCAGAATGAGTCTGTTGTCTGCTTTGCTCTCCAAGAGGCCCCAGACCACCTGGGGCTGGACCACTAGAGAGGCGTACAGAGAGGAAGAGGAGGCCAAAGACAATTTCCCCAATGACACTGGACTACAGGGGTTAAAGTCACAGGCTTTAAAGACAGAGCTGGGCTGGGAACCTCACTCTCCTGCTCATTAGACAGATTAGAGGTCAAAAGGGAACGGGGTGCAAGCCTGTAATCTCAGTACTTAGGAGGCTGGGACAGGAGGATCAGAAATTTAGTGAGACTCTCAGCAACTTGGAGAGACCCTATTTCCAAATAAAAAGGGCTGACGGTATAAGTCGGAGGTAGAATGTTCAATCCCCAGTGCCAAAAAGGGGGGGAGGGGACAGAAGGGTACAACAGGAGGAACACCCCCACCTCCACCAGTAAACCACAGACCCCAGGAGACCACAGCTGGGCCCCAAACCGGCTGTGTTCCTACTGTCTTCACACAGCAGAACTGCAGCTGCTGCCCCTCCCAAAGCATCCAATCAAACATTCTGGGGGACCCTGCAGATCACAAAAGCTGACAGCAAAGGTCTGTGGACCAGCCTGGCAGTCAGGACCTGGCCAGACCACTGACCCAAAGTGCCCACCCTGCAGGCGCTCCTGCACCCCCCGGGAGCTGAGCACGCAGGGGCACAGGACGCCTGTCCTTGACTCTGGAGTTGGAATCCATGGTCGTGACTGCTCCTTGCTGAGATCTCTTCAGTGGTCAGAGAAGAGTCCTGGCCTCCAGCCCTCCCGAAATGTCTGGGCGGCAGGCTGCGTGCAGGCCGGCGGGGCAGGCGCCCTCTGGTTGCCAGGCCCTGGATGCTGTGAGCTGGCCGGATGGGGCAGGGAAGGGGCCTCTGGGGCACAGAGCCAGGGATCCTGTTACCCTCTGCAGGGAGGAACCGGGTCTGCTACTTTATTGCCCAGTTTGTTTGTTTAACTTCCTGTCCATGATATGTTTTTTTTTTTAATGGAAGAAATTCCATTGTGCGCTGTGGCACAGAATGCTTCTACACCACTCAGAGAGCCCCACCAGGGACAGGTCAGGACTCGGAGGAGCCACTGTATCTGTGGCCCCAAGGCAGGGGCCCTGTCTTAGAGCAGCCTAGGGATGCTCTAGTTCATCCGGGAAAGGGAAGGAGTTTGGCCATGTTGTGAGTGAATGGACCGCCTCCGCTTCTCTCTGCTGCATGTTCGCTCCCCACACAAGGCCCATCCCATGGTTGAAGCTCAAGTCTGCATTTGTTTGTTTGTTTGTTTGTTTGTTTGTTTGTTTGTCTGTGGTACTTGGGGATTAAAACCAGGGCCTTGTTTGCATATGCTACGCAAGTGCTCTACCACTGAGCTACATCCTCAACCCACACTCAAAAAATGTGATGACTAGCCAGGCATGGTGGTGCATGCTGAGACAGGAGGATCACAGGTTTGAGGACAGCCTCAGCAATGTAGTGAGACTCACTGCAACTTAGCAAGACCCTGTTTCAAAACAAAAAGTAAAAAGGGCTGGGGGTATAGCTCAGAGATAAAATGCACTTGGGTTCAATCCCCAGTACGACAAAACAAACAAACAAAACCGTGATGGCTGAGTGAAGGAACAGACTGAGTAGGTCCCCGCACGCTGGTCTCTGGACTTGTCCAGGCGACCTGCCCTTGACCTTGCCTCGCTTCTCAAATTGCTGCTTTGCCGCCAAACCAACTCCCCAGGGAGCAGCTAAGCTCTTCCGGTGGCTGCCAGACACCTCACCACCTGGGGCTGCTTCTTAGCATTTCCATGCCTTCTTGGCAAAGAAGATGAGCACCGGAAGCCACCTAGGAAAGAATTTGTGGAATGGAGGTTCTGCCCCTGTCTAGCTGTCCCTCCATTTGGAGAGCGTGGAGGCTGTTGTCTCCACTTGGAACTCCCTGAAGCTGACCCTAACACAAGAGATGGTCCCAGGAAGGCCGGCGAGGGAGACGGGAAGGGAGGGAAGTCAATTAAGAAGTGTTGATGAGCCGGGCGTGGTGGCGCACGCTTGTAATCCCAGTACTTTGGGAGGCGGAGACCGGAGGATCCGGGTTCTCGGCCAGCCTCAGCTCTCTCTCTCTCTCTCTCTCTCTCTCTCTCTCTACCTAGTGAGGTCCCCCGCAACTTCGTGAGACCCAGTTTCAAAATAAAGTATAAAAAAATAGGGCCGGGGGTGTAGCGCGGAGGTAGACGCCCCTGGGTTCAATCCCCGGTACCACAAAGAAAAAAAAAAAGAAGAGTTGATGAGCAGCCTCTTAGCTCTGGGAAACAGGTTCAACATCGCTGGAAGCCCTGTTGGGGACTCTGTAGAGACACCAACAAATGGACCCACTGAAGGGCCAGGAAGCTTCAGTCGTCCATCCACCACCAGCGGCTCCCCGTGCTGAGATGTGCATCCTGGCTGTTTTTTGTTTTTGTTTTTGTTTTTGTTTTTGTTTTTGTTTTTGTTTTTGCAGTTTGCTGTTGTTGTTTGCAGTGCTGGAGGGGGAACCCAGGGCCTGGCATGTGCTAGGCAAGGGCTCTACCACTGAGCTGCATCCTCAGCCCCATTGACTGACACTGGATCTATCCCAGGCTCCTGAAGAAAAGTTAAAGAAAGCCCTCAGGCAGAGAAGATGGCATTTAATACAGAAAGCCACAGCTGGGTGTGGTGGCACACGATTGTAATCTCGGTACTTGGGAGGCTGAGCCAGGAGGATGGCATGTTCAAGGACGGCCTCAGCAACATAGCGAGACTTCCAGTAACCTAGCGAGACCCTGCTTCAAAAGCAAAATATAAAATAAAATAAATAAAATAAAAAAGGAGCCGGGCGTGGTGGTGCACGCTTGTAATCCCAGTACTTGGGAGGCTGAGACAGGAGGATCCAGGTTCGCGGCCAGCTTCAGCTACTTAGTGAGGCCCTCCGCAACTTAGTGAGACCCTGTTTCAAAATAAAGAATAAAAAATAGGGCTGGGGGTGTAGCTCGGAGGTAAAATACCCCTGGGTTCAATCCCCAGTGCCGCAAAAAATAAATAAATAAATAAATAAAAATAAAAAAAGGCCGGGGTATAGTTTGGAGGTAGAATACCCCTGGGTTCAATCCTCAGTACCAAAAAAATTAAAATATATATATATTTTTTTGAAGCCAGGAATGATGGCATACATCTGTAACTCCAGTACTTAGGAGGCTGAGACAGGCCAGCCTCAGCAAATTAGTGAGGACCTCATAAACTTAGTAAGACCCTGTTTCAAAATAAAAAATAAAATAGGGCTGGGGGTCTAGCTCAAAGGTAGAACGCCCCTGGGTTCAAGCTCCAGTACCACAAAAATAAATAAATATTGAACAAGGTGTGGTGGCACACACCTGGACTTCCAGTACTTGGGAGACTGAGATAGGAGGATTGCAGATCCAAGGCCAGTCTCAGCAATTTAACGAGACCCACAGCAACTTAGCAAGACCCTGTTTCAAAATAAAACAACAAAAAATTTAAAAAAAAAAAAGGGCTGGGGGCGTAGCTCAAAGATAGAATGCCTGGGAGTTCAAATCCCCAGGAGCAGCAGCCTCTTAAGGAGGCGGGGCCACACGGGGGCGGTCTGAGGACAAGCCCCAGCAGCTTGCAGTTGTGGTGTGAGTCACATGTGGCCCTGTGGGGTGGGGGGCGCCGGAGCACATGTTCTCGGGGATCAGGATCCCCCCACCGCGTTCCCCATGGCGTCTCCCCGGACACAGGAACTCAGTAATCACATCCAGCCTGGACTTTAACCAAACATCCATCCCACCACCCTCTGCAACCTCTTTGTTTGATCTTTCCCCTGGAGACGCAGGTCAGGAGGTGGAGAATGGGAAGGCAAGCTGGCGGCAGGCAGTGTGTGGGGAACTGCCTTTGAATCTCTTTAAATTCAGAGACCAAAAACAAGATGCTGGTTCCCAAGGCCTCTTGAGTTACCACTGGCCTGTGTTAAAGTCCAGAATCCCTGAGCAGGGGCCACCCCGGAGGTCACTAGTCCAACTTGCTTGGTCTCTAGAGCTCAGGAAGGGAAGGTGATTTCTTTGATGTCACACAGCGGAGAGGGGCAGCTTTGCTTCAGGGGGCTACTCATGGAGCGACATTTCCAGAAGCTTGGGGAACATTCCCAGAAGCCTTACACTCAGAGCCCCTCCCCCCAGTTGCACAATAACCCCTAAGCTTCATTGCTAAGGACCCAGCCTCCAGTTGCACATCAGAGATCAGCTCTAATAAGAAAAGGCTCAGGGGCCGGGCGTGGTGGCGCACGCTTGTAATCCCAGTACTTTGGGGGGCGGAGACCGGAGGATCAGGGTTCGCAGCCAGCCTCAGCTCTCTCGCTCTCTCTCTCTCTCTCTCTCTCTCTCTCTCTCCTTAGTGTAGCGCAGAGGTAGAACGCCCCTGGGTTCAATCCCCGGTACTGCAAAAAAAAAAAAAAAAAGAAAAGGCTCAGGACAGGAAGTGTGGTAATGGTAATGGTGACTTATTTATGCTAGGGTATAGATGACTGATATCAGGGTCTTCAGTTCCAAGAGGTTTAGGTAGGTGGGGCAGAAGAGAAGAGATCAGAAAGGCACGGGCTCCTGCAGGGGTAAGGGGTGACTGGGGCTCAGAGCTGGGAGGCTTCAGGCACCCAAGAGGAAGAATACCCAGTCTGGAGGCCCCAGGTCCTCAGCCTGGTTTTCTCTTTTCTCTGGGCAGGAAGCTGTAGGATTTCTAAAGTGTTGAGTCACTCTTCGCATCTAATCCTGGTGCCCTCTAGAGAGAATGTGTTTGGGATTTATTTTCAAACTGCCTGCAAAGGTATCAGCGGGGTCACTCATGTCCCTTCCTCAGCCCCGGCTCTGTGGATACCTGGGCCGCGGTACACAGCACGGCTTTCTTCCCAGCCCTGTGGGAGAGGAGGTATTTCTTCGGGTGAGGTTGTTGTTTTTGTCTCATTTTATTTTTTTAATAATTTAAGCTCCCTGTTTTATGTATCTCATCTCTTCATATTTTCAATATGAGCCTAATTCCATGGGACATTTTCCATTCTTGGAGTATATTGGAATCGTTGTTGATCATTTAAATTTAATTTAATCCTTTTCTTTCTTTAGTGTTTTTAATTACTTAAGAAATACATACTCATTGTAAAGGAGTCAGAAAAGCAGAAAAGTATATGAAGTAAAAAGTAAACATCCCTTTCTCACTTTCCACGGCTTGAATTCTTGAAGGTCTCTGAAACCCATTCAGGGTTCACAAGGCCAAGGATATTTTTATAATAATACTAAGGTAATATTTGCTTTCTTCCACAGTGTCGACATTTGCACTGATTTTACAAAAAGCAAAAGTGAACAATGAGGCCCCTGCCTTAGACCTGGCGGCGGCACCAGACTGTCCTAGCGGGCATCCTAGCCTTCACCGCCACACTCTCGGGTAACACAAGTGCCAGCTTCCTTAAGAAGGCCCTTAAGAAAGTCGGGCATGGTGGCACATACCTGTAATCCCAGTACTTGGGAGGCTGAGACAGGAGGATCACAAGTTAGAGGCCAGCCTCAGCAATTTAGCGAAGCTCTCAGTAACTTAGCAAGACCCTGCCTGTTTCAAAATAAAAAAGACTGGCCGGGCGTGGTGGCGCACCCTTGTAATCCCAGTACTTTGGGAGGCGGAGACCGGAGGATCCGGGTTCACGGCCAGCCTCAGCTCGCTCTCTCTCTCTCTCTCTCTCCCTGTCTCTCTCTCTCTCTCTCTCTCTCTCTCTCTCCCTGTCTCTCTCTCTCTCTCTCTCTCCCTGTCTCTCTCTCTCTACCTAGTGAGGCCCTCCGCAACTTCGTGAGACCCGGTTTCAAAATAAAGTATAAAAAAAATAGGGCCGGGGGTGTAGCGCGGAGGTAGAATGCCCCTGGGTTCAATCCCCAGTACTGCAAAAATAAATAAATAAATTAATTAAATAAAATAAAAAGGGCTGGAGGTGTAGCCTGGAGGTAGAATACTCCTGGGTTCAACTCCCAGTACCAACAAATAAATAAATAAACAGGCCCTTAATGAAGCAGTACAGATGATCAGGCGACTCGTTCTGTTGAATTTCAGGTCTGGAGTGCCTTTCTTTTTTTTTTTTTTTTTTGGCGGTACTGGGGATTGAACCCAGGGGCGTTCTACCTCCGCGCTACGCCCCCGGCCCTATTTTTTTTATGCTTTATTTTGAAACCGGGTCTCACGAAGTTGCGGAGGGCCTCACTAGGGAGAGAGAGAGAGAGAGAGAGACAGGGAGAGAGAGAGAGAGCAAGAGAGCTGAGGCTGGCCGTGAATCCGGATCCTCCGGTCTCCGCCTCCCAAAGTACTGGGATTACAAGCGTGCGCCACCACGCCCGGCCTGGAGTGCCTTTCTTAAAGACTCTGTGTACTGAGATGAGAAGTAGCATGAAGCACTTCTGCAGCGCTCCAGAGCACAGCGATCCTCCCAGGAGAGGTGCTTGCGCAATTGTTTGCCTTACAAGCTGAATTTACCCTTTGTGTGTGTGTGCTTTTTTTTTTTTTTGCACTGCCAATTGAACCCAGGGGCATTCTACCTCCGAGCTATATCCCCAGTCCTATTTTATTTTTACTTTGAAACAGGGTCTCACTAGGTTGATGAAAGTCTATTTGCAGTCTGGCGTGGTGGCCCATGCTTGTAATCCCAGTACTTGGAAAACTGAGAAAGAAGGATCACTGGTTTGCGGCCAGCCTCAGCAATTTGCCCTCTGCAACTTAGCGAGACTGTGTTTCAAAATAAAGAATAAAAAAATGGGCGGGAGTGTCTCTCAGAGGTAGAATGCCCATGGGTTCAATCCCCAGACCACACACACACAAAAAAAAGAAAGTCTATTTGCTGAGGCTGTCCTTGAATCTGCAAGCCTCCTGTCTCAGCCTCCCAAGTATTGGGTTTACAAGCGGGTGTCACCACACCTGGCTTTTTTATTTTTAATGGAACAGTATTTTTACTCAAAATAACTACTGACAAACTATGGTTGTTCAGATTTGGGGGTTTTTCAGATGCTTTCTCAAAAAATGAATGAAATAAGCATGTCACCATAAAGAAAACTGACAATCGTTATCACTAGGGATGAAGTTGAATCTTTCAAGCAAAAATTAGAGTTTTTAAAGATTTAATTAGACAGTGAAGCTAGACTGCTTCCCAACACGTAGGAGACTTTAGTGATGACATTGGTGGTAAAGACATAAACCCAAATACATTTTGGTTCACATCGGCCTAAGTAAATCTTGGACAAATAATTTAATTTAAATTTGTTGGCAATAGCTGGACATGGTGGCGCATGCTTATAATCCCAGTACTTGGGAGGCTGAGACAGGAGGATCACAGGTCCAAGGACAGCCTCAGCAAGTAGTGAGACTCTCATCAACCTAGTGAGACCCTGTTTCAAAACAGAAATAAAAAACAGGGCTGGGGGTCTAACTCAGAGGTAGAATGCCCCTGAGTTCAATCCCTAGTACCAAAATAAATAAGTAAATAAATAAATAAATAAAATTAATTATTTTAATTAATTAAAATTATAAATTTTATAAATATAAATTTGTAAATATATTTATAAATTATAAATAAATTATTTATAAATATAAATTTTATAAAATATAAAAATAAATAAATAAATAAATAAAAACAAATTAATTAATTAATTAATTTGTTGGCAAGATTAAAGATGTCTCAGTGAATCAGTATTAACTCAGTGAACCAGTATTTTTTTTTTTTTTTTTTTTTGCGGTACCAGGGATTGAACCCAGGGGCATTCTACCTCTGAGCTACACCCCCAGCCCTATTTTTTATTCTTTATTTTGAAACAGGGTCTCACTAAGTTGCAGAGGGCCTCACTAAGTAGCTGAGGCTGGCTGCGAACCCGGATCCTCCTGTCTCAGCCTCCCAAGTACTGGGATTACAAGCGTGCACCACCACGCCTGGCTGAACCAATATTTTTTAAAAAACCAGTGCATAATGTTACAAAATCATGCATACACAAATGCATAATTTATCTTCCAAGTGGAAGATAAACCACTGGATATTAATGTAACAGTGTGGATAGTTCATTGATATTACTTTGTTTGTTTATTTGTTTGTTTTGTGGTGCTGGGGATAGAACTAAGGGGCATTTTACCTCAGGCTACACATCCAGACCTTTTCATTATTTTGTTTTGAAACAGAGTCTCGCTATGTTGCTAAGGCTGTCCTTGAACCTGTGATTCTCCTGTCTCAGCCTCCCAAGTACTGGGATTACAGGCATGTACCACCATGCCCAGCCCCACTGATGCTGTTTAGAATCCCTATTGTGATTGACCTTTGGGAAACTACCACTTGTCAAATTCTGGTAAATAATCAAAGAAGAATAACCATGATCATCTAAAGAGACTATTAAAAATAACCCTCCCTTTCCAACCACATATCTGTGTGAGACCAGATTTTCTTCCTATACTTCAACCAAAACAACATATCGTAACAGATTGAACGAAGAAGCAGCTATGAAAATTCAGCTGTCTTCTATTAAGCCAGATTTTAAACCACATTTGCAAAAATATGAGCCGATGCCAGTCTTCTCAGTAAATTCTGTTAACTTTCATAAAAGGATATGATTTATGTTAACCTGTAGAGTTTATTTCTGTTATTTTAATAAATTAATAAATACATTTTTCAAAAATGTCTTAGTTTTAATTTCTAACATGGGAGATACTGATAGACGCAAACCTTCATAATGAAAGTTCTTTGGGAGCCTCAATAATTTAAAAGGGTATAAAAGGATCCTGAGACCAAAAAGCTTGAAAACTGCTACTGCCCATATTTTTCATATTGATCATTATTCCACGTCAGTTAATTGAGCTTGCTATGGTTTGAATGTGTCCCACATAAGTTCATGTGTTGGAAACTTAACCCCTAAATTCACATGTCGATGGTATTTGAAGGTGAGGCCTCTAAGAGGTAAGGTCCTGATGCTGCCGTCTATGGCTTCATAAGAGCAGGAGACCTGAGCCAGCGCCCGCTCTGAGCCACCTGTTACCCTCCTGAGCCAGCGCCCGCTCTGAGCCACGTGTTACCCTCCATCATGTTATGATGGAGCAGGAAGGCCCTTCCCAGATGCTGCGAGCATGCTGTGGGACTCCCCCTTCCCCAGACGCATGAGCCAAATAAACCTCTATTCTCCCCCCAGTATTGGGGGTTGAACCCAGGGCCTCACACATACTAGGCGAGTACTCTACCTCTGAGGGGCATCCCCAGTTCTATTTATTTATGTACTTACTTATTTATTTTTGTGGTACTGAGGATTGAACCGAGGGCATTCTACCTCTGAGTAGGATGAGTAAAACCCTCCAGCCCTTTTTTATTTTTTATTTTGAAACGTGATTTCATTAAATTGCTAAGGCTGTCCTCAAACCTGTGATCCTCCTGTCTCAGCCTCTCAAGTACTGGGATTACAGGTGGTGTGCGCCACCCAGCTCCCTAGCCTTCTTTTTTTTTTTTTTTTTTTGTATTTTGAGACAGGTTCTCTCTAAATTGCCCAGGCTGACCTGGCCTAGAACTTGCAATCTTCCTATTTCAGCCTCCCAAGTGGCTGGGGTTACAGGAGTGCCCCACTACACACAGCATTTCAAGTATTTTATGATTATTCTCTCTCTCTCTCTCTCTCTCTCTCTTTCTCTCTCTCTCTCTCTCTCTTTGGTACTTAGGATTGAACTCATGGTCATTCTACCTTAAAGCTACACCCCAGCCCTATTTTATTTTTGAAACAGGGTCTCGCTAAGTTGATGAGAGTCTCACTACTTGCTGAGGCTGCCCTTGAACCTGTGATCCTCCTGTCTCGGCCTCCCAAGTACTGGGATTACAAGCGTGTGCCACCATGCCCGGCTTATTCTTTCTCTTTTTTTTTTTTTTTTTGTTGTTGATTATTTTGCCTCAACAAACATTAGAATGGGTTTATAATGAAAGCCAGAAACCAGGATAAATGAACAAAAGCCACAAGAAGAGCAGGACTGTGGGAGGGTTTACTAGAAATCTAGAGACATGGAAGATACTGTTGCTAAGCCCCACGTGGAGTTCTTGCTTCCAGGCAACCAAGGCAAAAAAGAAACATGGCGATTTACATATCTCGACTTAGCTAATAGCAGGAAGTCAATGAACACCCGAGGAGAGGAGGATCTATTTTTAACATTCATATGCTCAGTATTTCCTCACATGGATTTTTTTCCCTTTGAAATTTTATTTGGGTTTATTATGTTTTATTGAGTAGGTAATACATATGTATGACTCAAAAATCTAAATAATATGACAATAACAAATGCTGGCGAGGATGTGGAGAAATTAAAACACACACTGTTGGGGGTTATTGGTGCAACTACTATGGAAAACAGTGGGGAGGGTTCTCAAAAAATAGAACTGCTGTGTGATCCAGCCATCTACTTCTGTGTATATATCGAAAAGATGTAAAAGCAGGTCTCAAACAGATATTTGCACACCCAAGGACAGCAATAAAAACAACTTTATAGGCCGGGCATGGTGGCACATGCTTGCAATCTCAGTACTTGGGAGGCTAAGACAGGAGGTTCACAAGTTCGCGGCCAGCCTCAGCAACTTAGTGAGGCCCTCCACAATTTAGTGAGACCCTGTTTCCAAATAAAAAAATAAAATAGGGCTGGGAGTGTAGCCTGGAGGTAGGATGACCTTGGGTTCAATCCCCAGCCACACACACACACACACACACACACACACACACACACCCCAAACAAAAAACAAAACAAAAAAACTATAAATATTCGAGGAGAACAAAAAGCAGAGAGCCTGAGCCAGCGCCTCCGAGGTCACCTGCTCCCACACCACCCCAGATGAGGACGTGTGGTCCGGGTTCCCAGCCTGGTAACCTCTTCTCAAGGCGTCGGCACTGCCCCCCCCCCCACCACCGCGAGGCCACACACCTTCATGGGCACCTTGCTTGAGTTTCTCATCTCAAGGTGGTCATGCTACCATGGTGAGACCGTGGAAAGGACCCATGTCTGCACAGTGCCTGGGGACAGTGTGGACGCCTCGCAGGTTCTACGTTC
Organism: Glis glis; assembly: GCA_004027185.1. Taxonomy (NCBI): domain Eukaryota; kingdom Metazoa; phylum Chordata; class Mammalia; order Rodentia; family Gliridae; genus Glis; species Glis glis. Next base: position 38,561 of record PVJS01008248.1, on the reverse strand, counting down.
TACAGCAGAAGCGAGTGGAGTTATCAGTGAAGATGACGGGTGTGGAGTGCAAACATGTGTTTTGATTTCTAGGCTTGACATTTACACCAAGAGCCTGTGCCTAAACTGGGAGTCCCCAGAGTGTCTGGGATAGACTCTGCAAAAGCCTGAAAGCCTAATGTCTGCACAGAGATTATACAAGCTGGCCTGGGAATGATGTTTGTCAGTTGAATGACGGGGTGATGACAGATCAGTAATAAAAAACTTAAGTTGTTCTTAACCACTGAGTAGTGTCTTCAGAACCCAGCTTAGTATTTCCAGGGCCCAAATTCATCCTGCGTCTGGAGTATTAGCCAGTGCTCCCACGTGGACCAGCTACTATGGGGCTTCTGATGGGTGCAAGGCTTGCCCAACATTCGATGGCCTCAGTGTGGAGCTTCTTGAATTCTTACATCTCAATTATGTATCTTTATTGCTTAGAAAGTGATTTATAAATGTTGGTTGATTAATAATATTTGGCAGCTGGGCATAGTGGCGTACAGCTATAATCCCAGTACTTGGAAGGCTGAGACAAGAGGATCACGGTTCAAGACTAGCCTCAGCAATTTAGTGAGACTCTCAACAACCTAGGGAGTCCCTGTTTCAAAACAAAAAAGTAGCCAGGTGTAATGGCGCACAACTGTAATTTCAGTACCTTGGAAGCTGAGACAGAAGGAACACAGCAGGTTCAAAGCCAGCCTTGGCAACTTAGTGAGACTCTCAGCAAACTAGCAAGATCCTGTTTCAAAAACAAAAAATAAAAAAGGGTGGAGGGTGTAGCTTGGAGATAAAATGCCTTTGGGTTCAATCCCCAGTACCAAAAAAATAAATAAATAAAATAAAAAGGGCTGAGGGTGTAGCTCGGAGGTAGAATGCCCCTGGGTTCAATCCCCAGTCCCACACATACATACAACTAAAAATAATAATATTTGGCTAATGATTGTAAATGCTTCCTCATCTTTCATTTCTCAACCTTATCATTTAACTGTATTCGTCTACTATAAACTGGGAAAACAGATGTCAAATCTTGTAATTAATTGTTTATGTTGCCAGGAGGAGTCAGGTTTTTTTTGTTGTTGTTGTTGTTGTTTGTTTTTTTTGTGGTACTGGTGATTGAACCTAAAGATATTCTACCTTCAAGCTACACCCCCAGCCCGATTTTATTTCTTATTTGGAAACAGGGTCTCACTAGGTTGATAAGAGTCTCACTACTTGCTGAGGCTGTCCTCGAACCTGGGATCCTCCTGTCTCAGCCTCCCAAGTACTGGAACTACTAGCATGTGCCACCACGCCCAACAAGGAGTCAGTTTTGAAAAGCATCTCATTTTACTCTGGAGGCCTTTCCTGTCCTTGTAGAGCTCCTTTTGAGGAATGCTGACCGTTAGACCTGCCCCCGCGGAGCACACACAGGCCGCGAGCAGCTGGCTGTAGACTGACAGCCAGTGAGAGCCTCAGAGAACACCAGGAAGTAACTGAACCAGTCAGACCCTGTCTTTTGGAGAGTCTGAATGTGCAGGAGCAGGGGCTCTGAGGGGACAAGGCAGGAGCAGGGGCTCTGGGGTGGAGCAAGGCTGCAGAAGCAGAGAGCTCGCCTGATGGTGGAGCCCCAGAGTCAGGGCAACAGATGTCAGGGCCCCTGGGCAGTGCTGCAGTCCTGCGGGCTGCAGCCTCCCAAATGCCTCCTAAACCCCGACCTGCTCACCTCCGCGCTGGTCCAAGGAGCCAGTTGGTCCTGGGTGGGTGCTACTGTCTATGGCGGCATGGGCTGTTTTATTTGTTTAAGATATGAACTAAGAAGAAAAACTCGGACTCACTTTAACCAGCGTATCCTTATTTTCTCAAAAAAAAAAATTCTTTTTTTTTAAATTTGAAGCCGGGCATGGTGGCGCACGCTTGTAATCCCAGTACTTTGGGAGGCGGAGACCAGAGGATCCGGGTTTGCGGCCAGCCTCAGCTCTCTCTCTCTCTCTCTCTCTCTCTCTCTCTCTCTACCCAGTGAGGCCCTCCGCAACTTCGTGAGACCCGGTTTCAAAATAAAGTATAAAAAATAGGGCCGGGGGTGTAGCGCGGAGGTAGAATGCCCCTGCATTCAAGCCCTGGTACCGCAAAAAAAAAAAAATAAATAAAATAAAATTTGAGCATTTGAGCTGGATATGGTGGCACAAGCCTGTAATCCCAGTGCTTGGGAGGCTGAGACAGGAGGATCACAGATTCAAGGCCAACTCATAACTTAGTGAGACTCTGTTTCAAAATAATAATAATAATAATAATAATAAGAAGAAGAAGAAGAAGAAGAAGAAGAAGAAAAAGAAAAAGAAAGGTAGGGGGTGTAGCTCAGAGGTAGAATGCCCCTGGGTTCAATTTCCAGTACCACAAAAAACAAAATAAAAATTTTAAGCATTTCATCTATGGAGCCTGGAATATATATTAAAATTCACTCGCGAGGGGACATTCTTTTGAGCTGAGATCCTATTTTCCAATTTCTTTTCCTTTCATCTGGAGTCTGGCAGGAGGTTTTTCTATCGCCTCTCAGGTGTGGGGAGCAGCCACTGTGTAGTGCTTGTAAAAAATGAAGTGCATTTTGAAAAAAAAAATATCTAAATGGAATTAGTTTCCAAGATGTGGTATCAGCTGGCATGACTCTTAGATGCCCAGTTCAAGGTCATGGAATTCCTCCCCCTTTCCATCTTTGCTTTCTCAACCCTGCAGCTCCACCGACTCCCACCCACTCCTCCACTCCCTCCCCAGTCCCTCTCGCCTCCCCCACTCTTCCTTTTCTTCTTCTGACACAGTGTAATACTTCTCAGCACCAGACATTATTACATCGTGTTGACAGATAAGGAACCCAAGGCGCTGGCGGGAGGGACAGAGCGGAGCTGTGACAACATCCATTACCAGCCGTCACTGGGGAGCGGGTGGAGGACAGCAACGGGCTCAGGAAGTCAGAAAGGAACGGCTTGCTGAAGCAGAGACGAAATCCAGAAGCCATAAGCGAAGAATGAACGTCTGATGACATAAAATATTTACAATTCTGAATGGCAAGGCAGCCCATAAACAGTCACAAGGCAAATGGCGGAGTGGACAAAAATACTTGCTACACACGAAACAAATGTAAAGCAAATGTCCTTCCTATACAGAGTGCTCTATCGTGTAATAAGGAAAATATAGAAAAATGGACTGGAGTTTGAAGAGGTAACTCACAGAGGAGAAAATGCAAACCTCCAAAGGACATAAAATGAAGATTGACCTTACTACAGTCAAAGAAATGCAACAGAAAGCAGTAAGACACTCCCCCCACCTTTTTTTTTTTTTCTTTTTTGGTACTGGGGATAGAACCCAGGGACATTCTACTTTTTATATTTTTTATTTATTTATATATTTATTTATTTACTTATTTATTTTGCGGTACTGGGGATGGAACCCAGGGGCGTTCTACCTCCGAGCTACACCCCCAGCCCTATTTTTATTCTTTATTTTGAAACAGGGTCTCACTAAGTTGCGGAGGGCCTCACGAAGTAGCTGAGGCTGGCTGCGAACCCGGATCCTCCGGTCTCAGCCTCCCAAGTACTGGGATTAAAAGCGTGCGCCACCATGCCCGGCTTTATCTTTTACTTTGAAACAGGGTATCACTAAGTTACTGAGAATCTGCTAAATTGCTGAGGCTGACCTCAAACCTGTGATTCTCCTACCTCAGCCTCCCAAGTACTGAGATTACAGGCCTGTGCCACCATGCCTGGCTGCCCCAGTCCTTTTTTTAAAATTTAGAGACAGGGTCTCACTGAATTGCCAAGGCTGGTCTCCAACCTGTGATCCTCATGTCTCAGCCTCCCAAAGAAGGAATTTACAGAGCCAAAGTGACTTATGTACAGACTAACTGTGGTCACGGCAATTTGAATTAAAGGTATTGTCAACATAGGTGACCCTGGGATGCTGTAAGGACCAGTAGATCTAAAGCCTCTAACCTGATGAATCCCCTTTGAAGGACATATATAGTCCTTAAAAACGGTCTCGCCGGGCGTGGTGGCGCACGCTTGTAATCCCAGTACTTTAGGAGGCGGAGACCGGAAGATCCGGGTTCGCGGCCAGCCTCAGCTCTCTCGCTCTCTCTCCCTGTCTCTCTCTCTCTCTCTCTCTCTCTCTCTTCCTAGTGAGGCCCTCCGCAACTTCGTGAGACCCGGTTTCAAAATAAAGTATAAAAAAATAGGGCGGGGGGCGTAGCGCGGAGGTAGAACGCCCCTGGGTTCAATCCCTGGTACCGCAAAAAAAAAAAAAAAAAAAAAACCTGGGTCTCAATGTAGCCTTCCCTGGCTGAGGTCAAGTCCGCCTCCTTCTCTGGCTTCATAGAGTTGCCCTGCTCTGCCAAGGAACTGAAGCAACGGTGGCCTCAGGGGGCGGGGTGTGAAGTCCCAAACTTTAGAAGGCAACTTTACCCCCCCATCCTGGGTGCACAAAACCAGATGGCAGTCTAGGTATTAATTGTCCACATTCCTCCTTTTCCTCCCCACTGCCTCCCCCTCCTCCTCTTCCTCCTCCTCTTCTTCTTTTCTTTTTCTTCCTTGTGGTGCTGGGGATTGAATCCAGGGGCATTCTACCTCCAAGCTACACCCCAGCCCTTTTTATTTTTTGTTTTGAAACAAGGTCTCTAGGTTGCTGAGAGTCTCCCTTTGTTGCTGAGGCTGTCCTTGAACCCGTGATCCTCCTGTCTCAGCCTCCCAAGTACTGGGATTACAGGAATGCATCATCATGCCTGGCTTTTACATTCTCAACAGCACCTTTAACTCTTTCTACCTCTTTCTCAGGACATACCCCCAGTGGCAAAATTCCCAGAATGCCCCTTCCACAAAGCTCGTGGCCCTTGCCCAGGGCTGCGCAATGGCTGTAGTCTCTGGAGAGTCTAAATCTCTTCTCCTAAGGCGTCTTCCAGCTGAGGGCTGGGGGCTGAGAGAAGGGGATGAGTCTGTGTAGGACCAGAGCTGCCAGGAGGGGCTAGGAGCCAGGGTAGCAGGTGACATCTGAGAGGGAGATGGGCGAGGGAGCCACAAAGCCAGTCTTTCTGAAATGAATCTGTCAGAGTCCATATAAAGGAAGCCACAAGCCGAGCGTGGTGGTGCACGCTTGTAATCCCAGTACCTGGGAGGCTAAGATAGGAGGCTCATAGGTTCTTGGCCAGCCTCAGCAACCTCGTGAGGCCCTCCTCAACTTAGTGAGACCCTGTTTCAAAATAAAATATAAGCCGGGCATGGTGGTGCACACTTGTAATCCCAGTACTTGGGAGGCTGAGACTAGAGGATCCAGGTTCGTCGTGGCCAGCCTCAGCTACTTAGTGAGGCCCTCCGCAACTTAGTGAGACCCTGTTTCAGAATAAAGAATAAAAAATAGCGCTGGGGGTGTAGCTCGGATGTAGAATGCTCCTAGGTTCAATCCCCAGTACTGCAAAAGTAAATAAATAAATAAATAATAAAATAGGGCTGGGGTATAGCTCAGAGCGTGCGCGCGTGCGCACACAACACACACACACACACACACACACACACAAAAGGAAGCCACAAAACAGTCCTGAGGAATAAAGCAGCCCAGAAAATATGAAGTATATACCATGAAAGACAGGCCCTTGGTTTTGCCTACATGATCCTCTGTATGTGCGTGTGAGCGTGCATGTGCGTGTGTTCGTGTGTGAGCGCGTGTGCGTGTAGTGGAGTCTTCTGAGCTCTGATGACTTGGTTCAAACATCAGGTCACCCATCCCACCCTTCAAGTCTCACACCTTCGAGAATTTTCTCTCCTTGTCCCAGCTTTACTGGGGACGCGCGGATGCGCTCACTGCCTGCAATCACTCCATCCTGCCCACCGAATCAGGGAGGCTTCCCTAGCCCTCCGCATCTCAGCACAGGGAGCCTTTCGGAAGTCCTGGTGTCACCAGGTCCTGGCCTTCAGACTTTTTTTTTTTTTAACTGCAATCCTTAGTAAGAAATACATGTTATATCACAATCCAGTATACAGGTGTGTGTGCCTACACACACACATACACAAAGTGAAACACAAGTTTCAATAAACAATATTTAGCTAGGCATGATGGCACATGCCTGTAATCCCAATTCTTGGGAGGCTGATATAGGAGGATCACAGGTTTGAGGACAGCCTCAGCAATTTAGTGGGGCCCTCAACAATTTATCAAGACCCTATTTCAAAATAAAAAGGGGCTATGCTGGGAGATGGTGCATGCCTGTAATACCAGTAATGGGAGGCCGAGACAGGAGGATCGCAGGTTCGAGGATAGCCTCAGCAATTTAGTGAGATCCTCAGCAACCAGCAAGACTGTTTCAAAACAAAAAATGACTGTGGGTGTAGCTCAGAGGTAGAATGTCCCTGGGTTCAATCCCCAGTAGGGAAAAAAAAATCCCACACATACACAAACAAACAAAAGGGTTTGGGGTGTAGCTCAGAGGTAGAATGCCCCTGGGTTTCATCCCCAGTACCGAAAAAATAAACAATAAATAAACAATTTTGTGTGTGTGTGTGTGTGTGTGTGTGGAGGACCGGGGTTCGCGGCCAGCCTCAGCTACTTAGTGAGGCCCTCCTCAACTTAGTGAGACCCTGTTTCAAAATAAAAGAATAAAAAATAGGGCTGGGGGTGTAGCTCTGAGGTAAAATGCCCCTGGGTTCACTCCCCAGTACTGCAAAAAAGAAAGAAAGAAAGAAAGAAAGAAAGAAAGAAGGAAGGAAGGAAGGAAGGAAGGAAGGAAGGAAGGAAGGAAAGAAAGAAAGAAAGAAAGAAAGAAAGAAAGAAAGAAAGAAAGAATAAAAAATATGGCTGGGAGTGTAGCTTGGAGGTAGAATGCCCCTGGTTTCAATCCCCAGTACCACAAAATTAATTAATTAATTAATTAATTAATAATAAAATAGGGCTGGGGTGTAGCTTGAAGGTAGAATGCCCCAGTAGTGTGCGTGTGCACACACACACAGTTTATAGCTGCTCACAACTCACTCAATTTAAGACCAGTGGGTTAGGACCAGCAGTTTGAAATATACCTTGAAGACCACTGAATTATGCAGACATCTTGGAGAGAACACTCCCATTATCCACAGCCATGTACTGCAGGAGAAACCAGGTGGAAGGGCCGTTGTGGTCCAAGGCCATCTCTTGGACTGTCCCTGGTGAACGATACTCTGTCACCATAGCGTTGACAGTATTGAGTCATAGGACGAATGAGGCCACTGTAGTTTTAGGATAAAAATAAAATGAATGACTGAGGGCTTTCGACGTGCCAGGCATTGTTCTAAGCACTTTGTACAAATTAACACATTTAATCCTCACAATACCACTGTGCCATATGTAGTATTATTAATCCCTGATGTACAGTTTGAGAACATAACCTCCAGAAAGTAGCTATTAAGTATGGATGCAGCAATCAAAGCCAGGCAACGTGGCTCCAGGGTCCCCAACTCTTAAACACCACGCCTCCTTCTCCCCACCCCAGTCTTGGGTGTTTCTGTCCTGGGTCACTTTGCCATCTTTTTTTTTTTTTTTTTTTGTAGTACCGGGGATTGAACCCAGGGGCGTTCTACCTCCACGCTACACTTTTTTTATACTTTATTTTGAAACCGGGTCTCACGAAGTTGCGGAGGGCCTCACTAAGTAGAGAGAGAGAGACAGAGAGAGACAGGGAGAGAGAGAGGGAGAGAGAGCTGAGGCTGGCCACAAACCCGGATCCTCCGGTCTCTGTCTCCCAAAGTACTGGGATTACAAGCGTGCGCCACCACGCCCAGCTCACTTTGCCATCTTTTCTAAGATGACATCCACTGCTGAGCTGGCAGACATGGGGCAGAATTCCCCAGAGACTCAGATGAGCACTGAAGTTCTGGTCACTAACCCAGGTGATCATTCCAACAGATCAATCCAGCAAAGCTTTCCTTCAATGTCCACTAAGCACCCAGAAGGTCGGGGCTGGGGGACACCTCCGAAACTGCCTGGTCACTCAGGGACTTTGAGATGGAGTGAAAGGGACACAGAGGACCCTTTCTGTGTCCCTTCTCCTTCTGTCTGTTTCCAAATGGAGTTTTTGCATAAACTTATACTGGGATAAAGTAGTTTTGCCTTTAAAACAAACAAAATTATCTTTGGAGAGGTAAGAAAAAAATATAAGGAATTAGCATGTTTTTTTCTTTTGATACTGGAGATTGAATCCAGGGGTTTTCTCTGAGTTACACCATCAGACCCCCCTTTTTTGGTGTAGTGCTGGGGGGTTGAACCCAGGTATATTCTACCTCTGAGCTACACCCCCAGACCTGTTTTATTATTTTTTTATTTTGAAACAGGGTCTCACTAAGTTGTGGAGGGGCTTGCTAAGTTGCTGAGGCTGGTCACGAACCTGGGATCCTCCTGTTTCAGCCTCCCAAGTACTGGGATTGCAGGCATGTTTCACCACATCTGACTTAGCATGCTTTTGAAAAATGGTTTTTGAAACATATTTTTATTGTGGTAAAATATACATGATTTAAAATTTAACATTAGTTGCATTTAATACGTTCACAAAATTTTTATTACCCCTACAGGAAACTGCATACCCATTAGGCAGTGATCCCTCCAGTCATCTTTCCCCAGTCCCTTACAACCACCAATCTACTTTCTTATTTTATTTATTTATTTATTTATTTATTTATTTATTTATTGCTGTACCGGGGATTGAACCCGGGGGCATTCTACCTCCAGGCTACACCTCCGGCCCTATTTTTTATTTTTTATTTTGAAACAGGGTCTCACTAAGTTGCGGAGGGCCTCACTAAGTAGCTGAGGCTGGCCGCGAACCCAGATCCTCCGGTCTCAGCCTCCCAAGTACTGGAATTACAAGCGTGCACCCAGCTAGACCAATCTACTTTCTGAGCCTATGAGTTTACCTATTCTGGCCATTTCATATACACTAAATGGAATCATTCAATATGTGCTTTTCGTGTCTGGCTTCTTTCACTTAGTATAATGTTTTCAGTGTTCATCCATGTTGTAGGATTTGTCAGTACTTCATTTCTTTTCATGACTGAATAATATTCCAGTATATGGCTATACCACTTTTGTTTTCCATTTATCAGTTGATAGATATTTGAATTGTTTCTACTTTTTTGCTACTATGAACATTTGTATATAAGTTTTTGTTTGAACATCTTTCATTCTTTCAGGTATATACCTAGAAGAGGAATGGCTGGATCATATAATAATTTTGTGGGGTTTCTTTTCTTTTCTTTGCGGTACTGGGGATTGAACCCAAGGGCATTCTACCTCCGGGCTACACCCCCAGCCCTATTTTTTTTAAAATAGGGTCTCACTAAGTTGCGGAGGGCCTCGCTAAGTAGCTGAGGCTGGCCTTGAACCTGTGATCCTCCTGTCTCAGCCTCCCAAGTACTGGGATTACAAGCGTGCGCCACCATGTCCGGCTTATTTTTTATCTTTAATTAGTAGACTTTACTTTGAAAAATATTTTTAGGTTACAGAAAAATGAAGCAGAAAGTACAGAGTGTCCATAAACCTCTTTATTTTATTTGTTTCGTGGTATTATACATGAAATCACTTTATTTCAGATTGTTCATTGCTTTTAGTGTATAGGAATGCAATTGACTTGTATGCTGATTTATACCCTGCAACTTTGCTGAATTCGTTTATTAGCTCTAATTGTTAATATTTTGGCTCTAGTCCAGGAGACCTCATAGTAGCTGGGACTTGCCTAGGACCCTGCTGCCTGTGTGACTGGGCTGGATGGACCTAGCACTTTCCCCCCAGTGTTCAGCCCCCAGGCTCACTCCCTGAACTGAACTCCCAAGTTTTGGGTGCAATTTGCAGGTACTTTGTGGCTGCGAGAACCCTCTATGAGGACCCAAACCCATCTCTTCCAATTCCCTGATCCCCCACCGCCCTCCTTTGACCATTATAATTCTGTGAGCCCAGCCCCGGGCCCCCTCCTGACCAACGCACCCTGCTCTGGTCGCCTGGTCGCCCGCCAAGGTAGCTCCTCCGCAGAGAATTAAACCCTGGGAGCCTTTGCCCCTGACCTCCCGCCGGGAGCAGGGAACCACCTATCCCCACATCGGGACCTACAGTCCCTCCCCTGTTGCTTGCTGGGCATTCTAGATGGCTCTGGGTCCCAGGATACCCTGGCTGTCCGTCCTCTGCCTTCTGGAGCCCCAAGGACCGTCTCTGGGGCCCTCAAAGCTCCGCACACGCTGCGCGGCAAGGTCAGACCTTTGCCTGCAGCCCATCTGCCAGGAAGTCAGGCAAATGCAGCAGGCAAACCAGGATTATTTTCGCGAGTTGGGGCCCCCGCGTGGAATCTGATTCCGCGCTCACAGAACACAGCCCTAACGGTGGAACTCCTGCGAAGCTGAGACCCAGAGAAGCCGCGGGCAGAGGCCGAGGCCGGGGGTGCGGCCTGGCGCGCCGGCGGCCAGGGTGGAGTGGGTGCGGAGGGAGGAGGGAAGGAGCAACCCGGCGCCCGGGGCCCCGCCCGGTTGCCTAGGTGACCGCGAGGCGGGAGGAGGGAGAAACGCGCAGTCGATCCAGCATCTCGGATCTTAACACCATCCCGGGGCACCTACTTCCGCCGCTTTGATCCCAGTAGCTCGGCCTGCAGGGGAGGCGCGCGCTCCCAGCCCCCCAGCCCGGGGGAGTCGCCCCATCCTTCACCCTCTTCCCGGGTTTTTGCAGCTCGTGGAGGATCAGAACGTCAGCCCTGCAGAAGGGGTTGCGGGGTCTCCTGGTCTAGAGGTTCTCAAGTAGCTTCGTAGCAACAGATCCTTGACTCAAAGGACATCTTACCCCGGACCCCGATCTGCAAAACAGATACGCAGGGAGGTAGCTGCTCACCCCACCCCACCTTCCTAGAATGTGAAAGAAAAAACCAACACACTGGTCGGGGCCCAAGCTCCGCTGGCCGACATGGGGAAACTGAGGTCCGCGGGCTGCCGCTGACTTGTTCAAGCACGCCCCGCAAGTGAGTTCGCTGCAGAACCAGGGTTGGAAGGGGCCGCCCCCGCCATCACAGAGCACTGCGGAAAGAAGCAGGACTCCAGGCAGCGGGAAAGAAAACAGGCCCCTGGAATCCAGACTTGCTGGGATACACGATTCCTCTTTTTCTTTTCTCTATTGTGCCTGTGGGGGGGGGGCGTACTGGGGAATTGAACTCAGAACGTTTACCTCCGAGGTACACCCCCAACCCTTTTTTAAATATTTTATTTATTTATTTATTTATTTATTTATTTATTTATTTTCGAAACAGGGTCTCGCTAAATTACCAGTGCTGGCCTCGAACTGAGATCCTCCTTTCTCAGCCTCCCAAGAACTGGCATTACAGATGTGTAACCACCGCGACTGGCTCCAACCACCTTCCCTCTTTTTTTTTTTTTTTTTTTTTTTTTTTTTTTTTTTTTTTTTTTTTTTTTTTTTTTTTTGGTACTGGGGATTGAACTCAGGGGCGTTCTACCTCTGAGCTATACCCCCCAACCCCTTTATTTTTTATTTTGAAACAGGGTGCTGGTCTCGAACCTGTGATCCTCCTGTCTCAGCCTCCCAAGTACTGGGATGACAGACATGGCGCCACCACACCTGGCTTCAACTCATTTTACAGAGGAAACTGAGGCCCTGAGAGGGAGCGGTAGCCGGTGGTGGAGTGTTCCCCACGGGGAGTAATATTCTCCTATAAAGAAGATGAATTTGAGCGCTTGGCTTTTTGGCTGGCTCAAGCAGTAAATCTTTGATGAAATTCGGAGGTGCCAGATGGTGCAGGGGGCGGAGCCCTGGCCTGGGAGTTTCATTCCCCCTCCACAAGTCCCGACCTTGGGAGATTTATTTTAAAGAGCCAAAGGGATCATCCCCTGGTCGGTAAGAGGTCCAGAAGAGTAATAGGATTAAATGGTGCTACTCTGTGTGTGTGTTTTTTTTTTTATTGTTTCTAAATGCCAGGGCCTCCTTAGGGGGAAGGGAAGTAAGCTTGCTGGTTTTTAAAGACTGAATTTGACAGTGGCTTTAAAAAATGTCCTTATTTTTCTTTCCCATTGCTAATTATAAAGTAACAGAGGGCCATTTCAGAAAGTGTGTAAAGTACAGAAGATGAAGGGGAGGGGAAAGGCAGAAAATAAAATCATCCATAAACATACCACCCAGAGATAGCCATTGTTAGACGTCGTTGTACATTTCCTTTCAGTCTTTTTTTCTATCATTTTTCCTTGTACAGAGCATATTGTGTTGTGATTTTTACAAATAATTTTACTTAATAATTAACATCTAACTAAAATATTAAAGATCTGTGTACCAGCCCCTGCCCTGAATTCTTCCCATCATTTCATAGATAGTTACTGGTAAGTTGTTGTATATCCTTCTAGATCACTTAAAATATTTTATTTATTTACACTCACTTTTCATTTATTCATACCTATTTCATTTACTTATACTTATAGAAAGGGTATGATATAAAAAGTAATAATAGCTTGACATGGTGGCCCATGCCTGTAATCCCAATACTTGGGAGGCAGAGACAGGAGAATTGCAGGTTCAAGGCCAGCCTCAGCAATTTAGGGAGAGCCGGTTTCAAAACAAACAAACAAAAATTTTTTTAAAAAGGGCTGGTGGTGTGGATTGGAGGTAGAATGCCCCTGGGTTTAATCCCCAGTACCACCAAAAAAATAAAGTAATAATAAATAAGTGTATGGTATGCTTTTTATATATTGTATGTTTTACATAGTGGTATAGTGTGTGTTTTCTTGGCAAGTTGCTTTTTTAAAACTCTGTGTGTGTGTGTGTGTGTGTGTGTGTGTGTGTGTGTGTTACTGGAGATTGAACCCAGGGACATTCTACCTCTCAGCTATACCCCCAGCCCTATTTTAATGTTTATTTTGAAACAGGGTCTCAATAAGTTGCTGAGGGCCTTGCTAAGTTGCTAAGGCTGGCCGCGAACCTGCAATCCTTCTGTCTGGGGCTGCCCAGTACTGAGATTACAGGTGTACGCCGTCATGCCCAGCTAAAACTCATTTATTTGACATCTGTATATTTTAGTCTACCTTCTGTGTAAACCACATTATGTCTACCCAATTTGTTCCTGATGAACATATACATTGGTTTCAATTTTTGGCTACTATGATAAATCGAACTGATAAGAACAAATACTACACTTGATCTTAGCCAAAAGGCTGAGAAGCAATGCTATGATAAATTACACTATGAATACCCTTGTGCATGTCCCTGTGCACAGAAGCTAATGCCTCTCTGGTGGTAGATGCATGGAAGTTGAGTTGATGGATATGTTTATATTCACTTGTGTGTGTGGAGGGTCAGTACTTGGGAATTGAACCCCAGGGCATTCTACTCCTGAACTACACTCCCAGCCCTTTTTTGTTTTGAAACAGGATCTCATTAGGTTGTTGAGGGTCTCACCAAGTTGCTGAGGCTAGCCTTGAACCTGTGATCCTTCTGTGTCAGCCTCCCAAGTGCTGGGATTACAGGCTTGGGTCATCACGCCTGGCTCATATATTCACTTCTGTGTGTGTGTGTGTGTGTGTGTGTGTGTGTGTGTGTGTGTGATACTGAGGATTGAACCCAGAGGCAGTCTACCTCTGAGCTACACCCCCAGCCCTATTTTTTATTTTTTATTTTGAAACAGGGTCTCACTAAGTTTCGAAGGGCTTCACAAAGTGACTGAGGCTGGCCTTGAACCTGTGATCCTCCTGTCTCAGCTTCCCAAGTACTGGGATTACATGCATGTGCTACCTTGCCTGGCTTATTTTTTATTTTGAAACAGGGTCTTGCTAGGTTGCTGAGAGTCTTGCTAAATAGCTAAGGCTGGTTTTGAACCTGCAATCTTCCAATCTCATCCTCCCAAGTACTGAGATTACAGGAGTACACCACCACGCCCAGCTCCAAATTTGCTGCAGAAGAGAAAGAGGAGGCAGGGAAGGCGCACTACTCTTCTACCACCTTGGCTGGGGAATGTCTTCCACTCACACTTCTAGAACTAGTTATGTGGCCCACGGATGTGTGAATGGTCTAAACGACAGTTCCTGTAAGCTCCCCATTTTCTGAGAATTTGTGCATGGTGTTATTGGTCATCTTTTATAACTTTAAAGTCTTTTCTGAATCGTAGTTTGGCCATTTTGTCAATCTATTGTGAATTTGTCCTCCGCTTTGTTTCATTTGATCAGATTTGTCTATTCCTTTGTCTTTTCAGGGAATTGTTTTAAAATAATATTAACTTTCCCCCCAATATTATTGCTTTCTACTTCATCCTTTACTATTTTCCTTTACTTTCTTTATCTATATTTAATTTTGTTTGGTACTGAGCTCTTTTGAACTTTATTTTGAAACACGATCTCACTTAAGTTGCAAAGGATCTCGCTAAATAGCTCAGGCTGTTCTCAAACTTGTGATCCTCCTGTTTCAGTCTCCCAAGTACTGGGATTAAAGGTGTACGCCACCATGCCTGGCATCACAGCTTGATTTTTGTTGGAAGCTATACCGGGCTGAATAGCGCCCCCTTTCAAGTTAGATGTCTACCTAGAGCCTGTAAATACGACCTTATTTGGAAATACGGTCTTTGCAGATGTAATCAAGTTAAGATGAGGTCAGAGCCGGACGTGGTGAAGCATGCTCGTAATCCCAGTACCTTGGGAGGCAGAGACCAGAGGATCCGGGTTCGCGGCCAGCCTCAGCTCTCTCTCTCTGTCTCTGTCTCTCTCTCTCTCTCTCTCTACCTAGTGAGGCCCTCTGCAACTTTGTGAGACCCGGTTTCAAAATAAAGTATAAAAAATAGGGCCGGGGGTATAGTGCGGAGGTAGAATGCCCCTGGGTTTAATCCCTGGTACCGCAAAAAAAAAAAAAAAAAAAAAGATGAGGTCATACTGGAGTACAGTGGGCCCTAAATCCAATATGACTGGCATCCTCATAAGAAGAAGAGAAATTTGGACCCAGAGACAGGCTCACATGTGGGAACAGAAGCAAAGATTAGAGTACTGCGTCCACAGCCAAGAAACACCCAGGACTGCTGGCATCACTGAAGTCAGATGAGCAAGGGAGGACCCTCCTCTAGAGTCTTCAGAGAGAGCGTGGTTCTGCTGATCTGCTGAGTTCAGTCATCTAGCCATCAAAACCACGAGACAATAAATTTCTGTTGTTTTAAACTGCATGGTTTGTGGTAATTTGTTATGGCGGCCTGAGGAAACCACAAACGCTAAGTGCGCTCATCCTTGGCCTTTCTTGTTTTATAGTAAGTCTATATATATTTCCTGCAAATCTACTTTGTATCTTAAAGTATTACTTCATTCAGTTCTTTTTCTTTTCCTTTGCTCAGGCTCCAGTGATTCTCCCGCCTCAGCCTCCCAAATAGCTGGGCCTACAGATGTGCACCACCATGGCCAGCTCAATACTCATTTTGTTGTAGTTTTTTCTTCAACCTATTAATTATCTATACCTGTCTTGTTTTATTTTTGTGGTACCAGGGATTGAACCCAGGGGCATTCTACCTCTGAGCCACACCCCCAGCCCTATTTTTTATTCTTTATTTTGAAACAGGGTCTCACTAAGTTATGGAGGGCCTCACTAAGTAGCTGAGGCTGGCTGCGAACCTATGATCCTCCTGTCTCAGCCTCTCAAGTACTGGGATTACAAGCATGTACCACCACGCCCGGCTGGATCTATCCTCTTTCTTTCTTTCTTTCTTTCTTTCTTTCTTTCTTTCTTTCTCTCTTTCTCTCTCTCTCTCTCTCTCTCTCTCTCTCTCCTTCCTTCCTTCCTTCCTTCCTTCCTTCCTTCCTTCCTTCCTTCATTTCTTTGTTTCTTTTTGTACTGGAGGCTAAATCCAGAAGCATTCTACCTCCAAGCTATGCTCCTAGCCCAATCTTATTTTTTATTTTGAAACAGGGTCTCAATAAGTTACTGAGGGACTTGCTAAATTACTGAGGCTGGCTTTGAACCTTCTATCCTCCTGTCTCAGCCTCCCAAGTACTGGGATTACAGGTGTGTGCCACCACGCCCGGCTGTGTGTGCATTATTGAGGTTGCCACGTCATGTTGGGCTGACAGCTGCCTCTGGCCGAGCAGCTTGCATGGAAGGAGAGGCGAGACAGCTGCAGGAGCCTGTGCTCCCTACTATCCTGATAGGCAGGACCTGCTGCGGGGGGACCTCAGCAGCTGGCCTTTTGGGCCTGGATGTTTCTCATTCCTCCCAGATTTTGACAGCCACTCAGTTCACAGTTCTTTCTCAACACTCCAGGCACTTACCCCAAGCCCTTGTACACGGCTACATGGGAAATGCAAGGTTGGCAGGCCCGGCTGCTCCCGCTCCGTCCCCAATTGATTATCCTGTCAGTTTCCCCTGGACACTCTTCTGTTTCCAACTTTCTTCCATCACCTCTAAATGAGGAACATCTTGGCATCCCTCCCATCACTCCTTCCTTCCTTCTGTTTTTTTTTTTTTTTTTTTGTGTGTGTGTGTATGTGTGTGTGTGTGATACTGGGAACTGAACTGAACCCAGGGGCATTCTACCTCTGAGCTACACCTCCAGCCCTTTTTTATTTTTTGTTTCGAAACAGGGTCTTGCTAAGTTGCTGAGGCTGTCCTTGAACCTGTGATCCTCCTGTCTCAGACTCCCACGTACTGGTCTTACAGGCATGTGCCACTGTGTCCAGCTTCGTACTTGTTTTTATTTTTTTTTAATTTTTTAAAAAATTTTTATTAGTGTATTGCAATCACACATCTTGAAGGATTTCAGGGTGGTTGACGTATACATGCACTCATCAGTCAATTAGCCCTCCCCAATTCCCACCTCCCCCGCCTCCCCCTCCCTCCTTCCCGGTTTCCGCACAGTAGTTGACTTTGATATCTTTGTGTAAGTCCATCCTGTGCTCCAGTTTGTTTCCGTCTCCTTCCCTCCCATGTTCCCCAGTTAGTTGGCCTTCTTCACTCACCTGAGGTTTTCTCTCTTTGTGGTTCCTCCAGTGTCATGGCTCATCATCCCCTGACCGTACTTGTTTTTAAATAGATATCTTGTCCCCCAATCTTATCCAAAGCTGGGAGTGGGCTTAGCATGCCAAAATTCTGTATTTTTCCGTTTGATATTGTATTAAAATCATCTTTAGGGGCTGGGAGTGTAGTTCAGTGGTAGAGCACTTGCCTAGCACGCTTCAGGTCCTGGGTTTGATCCCCAGCATGGCAAATATAGATAGATGATAGATAGATAGATAGATAGATAGATAAATAGATATAGATATATATTCAGAGCTGTGTGTATAAATTGTGTGTGCGCACACACACAAGTGTGCACGCATGTTTCGTAGCTATGTTTGCTGACAGGGACTAAAGGCAATGATACTTATATAGCAAAGAACATACTTATTGTCCAGATCTTGGTTCCTAAATATCATTATCTACTAAAAGTAACCAAAAATTCCTTGGAGAAATGGCTGATTCTAGGAAAGAGGCAGAGACAATACAGATAAGCCTGAAACATCTTCTAGTATACATAGTATACAAATGCCCCCCCAAAGTGATGGGGTTATTACCAAAAAAGACATACTAGCCCACTTTAAGGGGATCAGATGGGCCAAATCTGGGACAATTTGAGCATCAAACAAATAATGAAAAAAATACAGTCCATTAAAAATAAGTAAATAAGTACTGATACAATAAGTTATAACTCATAAAGATAAAGCAAAATCCATGGTGATATAAAAATGATAAATAAATAAATGGGGAGAAGGAAAAGTTCTTCCTTAGAGTAGAATTATAGCTAATAACTGAAGTACTGATGGGTTAAAAAATCTCACACACACACACACACACACACCCTCTTATATAAACTGGGTGTGGTGGCACACGCCTATGCTGCCAGTACTTGGGAGGCTGAGACAGGAGAATCACGGGTTTCAGGTCAGCCTCAGCAACTTAGGGAGACTCTCAGCAACTTAGTGAGACCCTGTTTCAAAATAAAAAATAGAAAGGGCTGGGGGTAGCCCCTGGGTTCCATCCCCAGTACCACACACACACAAAAAAAAATTGTTTATTTATTTATTCGGTACTGGCATTCTACCTCTGAGCTACACCCCACACCCTTTTGTTTGTGTATGTGTGGGGTTTTTTGTTGTTAAAATAACAACAAATGGGTTTTTTTGTACTGGGAATTGAACCCAGGGACATTCTACCTCTGAGCTACACCCACAGTCCTTTTTATTTTTTTGTTTTGAAACAGGGTCTTGCTAGCTTGCTGAGGTCCCACGAAATTGCTGAGGCTGTCCTCAAACCTGCGATCCTCTTGTCTTGGCCTCCCAAGTACTGGGATCACAGGCGTGCGCCACTGCACCTGGCCTCGTGTTGTTTTAGTTGTCATGTCTTTAATCGTCATAGAGGATGTCTGTTTCCCCTGAGAGCAGTGGATCTTGTAAGTGTCTGTTTCTGGCTCCCGAGGGGATTCCTGACAGTCACACGTTCCTCTCCAGGGTGGGAGTAGCAAAGCTGTTTTTAACTTCTGAGAAGTAATACACGGTGATTATTACCATACAGAGTGTGCAGTCAAATGTGTGTGGCACAACCATGTTACAGCACAAGACTAAAGTGACAATTTATTTAGACGCTTCAAATGAGAAAACGCAGTATCTCCAGGGACAGAGAAAGAGTGGGTGACAGGAGGAGGCGAGTTCTCTCCCTGCTTATTTACCTACACCCCCCTTTCCATCTCCCTCCCTTCTCCCTCACAAGTATTATCTATACATCTATAATATACTATATATATGTTGTATGCATTCTAATAAAACATAGTGTAATTATAATGCAATTTAATTATAAAGAAATCCATGATAGTATAACATATGCATAACTTTTGTAGACATCAAGAGGATTTAGAGGGCCAGGGGTGGTGGTGTACCCCTGTAGTCCCAGTACTTGGGAGGCTGAGATAGGAGGATCACAGGTTTGAGTCCAGCCTCAACAACTTAGAGAGACCCTAAGCACTTGGCAAGGTCCTGTTTCAAAATAAAAAGGGCTGGGTGTATAGTTCAGAGGTAAAATCTCCCTGGGTTCCATCCCCAGTACACCCCCCCCAAAAATAAATAAATAAATAAATAAATAAATAAATAAATAACGAGGCTTTAGAGGTGCTGTCTTCCTCCAGGAGCATTTGCTGTAGTGGAGGCAACAAGACCCATGCCTCAGGATGGCAGCACAGGGCTAAGCCTGGCGAAGCCAGCACCCCTTACATGCACCCTCGCATTGCCCACCACCTGAGCCCCACCTTTTCTCTTTTCTTTTCTTTTTTCTTTTCTTTTCTTTTTCTTTTTTTTTTTTTTTTGTGGTACCAGGGATTGAACCCAGGGGCATTCTACCTCCGGGCTACAGTCCCAGCCCTATTTTTTATTCTTTATTTTGAAACAGGGTCTCACTAAGTTGCGGAGGGCCTCACTAAGTAGCTCAGGTTGGCCGCGAACCGGGATCCTCCTGTCTCAGCCTCCCAAGTACTGGGATTACAAGCGTGCGCCACCACGCCCGGCTCCCCACCTTGCTTTTCTTTCTTAGCACCTTGCTGTGCCTGGAATTCTCTTCCTTCCGTGCCCCTCTTCTACCCTAACCTTCCGGGCCTGCTCAGATGCCACCTCCTCCAAGAGGCCTGCTCTGCGCCTGCTCCTGGGTGCGGAGCTGCCGGGCTCCCTCTGCATGTTCCACCTCCCCCGGGGTACCAGCGCTATGGCACTGTCGCTATTACTAAACTTGCCATGTGTCCTCGACTGGTTTGTGAGCTCCTAGCGGGCAGGACTTCACCTGGGGCGCCTCTCTATCGCTCTGTCCCTATCACAGCTCCCAACATGAAGCAAGCACTGCATGGACGTCTGCGTGAGTGGACGCGGGACGCATGCAGACAGCGCCCTTCGCTTGCAGCATGTGTGGTGACTGGACTAAACGCCCGGGCCGCTCCTCTGGGTGACTGAACACCGACCAGTCTGTGGGTAAGTTCCCAAGGCAAAAGCAGGACCTGGGAGTGTGCGTGCAGGAAGAGCCCTGGACTGGGATTCAGGAAGCCTGGGTCTCCACCCCGCCCTGCTTCTGCCCAGCTCTGTCCTTGAAAGTTCGCTTCCTCCTCCCTGAGCCCCGGTCCACCCGGCTGTAGAGGGGACTTGGAGATGATCTCCAATCCAAGGATCTTTCCTTTTTACACATTCACCCTCTGGCGCAAAGTGTAACTGCCCTGGCTACTCGTGGAAGTCCTCAGTACTCAGAGATTACATTTTTAAAAAGAGAGAGAGCTAGCCGGGCGTGGTGGCACATGCTTGTAATCCCAGTACTTGGGAGGCTGAGACCGGAGGATCGGGGTTCACGGCCAGCCTCAGCTACTTAGTGAGGCCCTCCGCAACTTAGTGAGACCCTGTTTCAAAATAAAGAATAAAAAATAGGACTGGGGGTGTAGCTCGGAGGTAAAATGGTCCTGGGTTCGATCCCCAGTACCGCAAAAAAAAAAAAAAAGAATAAAAAATAGGGCTGGGGGTGTAGCTCGGAGGTAGAATGCCCTGGGTTCAATCCC
>PVJS01008248.1:7907-17910 GCA_004027185.1 Glis glis | reverse complement strand
GGGGATATACTTAATGATAGAGCAGCACTGGGTTCAACCCCCAGTACCACAAAAAGAAAGAAGAGGAAGAGGAGGAAGAAAAGGAAGAGAAGGAGGAAGAAGAGGAGGAGGGGGGGGACTGGGGATGTAGCTCAGTGGTAGAGTGTTTGCCCAGCATCCAGCATAGGCGAGTTCCTGGGTTCGATCCCCAGTGCCACAAACAAACAAGGAAAAAGTAGCTGGGATATACCAGAGCCAATATGTGCTCTCTATCTTCTCGAAGGCTGTGCAGTTTCAATAAAGATATTTCCCATGTGCTACCGTTCCCTTCTTAAGATTCATAAATGTTTTCACTTACATATACTTATATACATGTGGCCTGTCTTACAAAGTAATCTGAATATAAAGGGCAACCCCAGGCACAGCCCAGAAGATTAACTGTCAAAAGATAAAGATGAGTCCATCTTCCATGGGAATATATATGTAAATGTCTAGAAAGGGCAGAGAAGTTTATACACCAAACTGATACACAGTGGCTTCCTCTGGGGAGGTGGAAAGGGTACCGAGGTCAGGAGCTCCAGAAGGAACCAAGCCTCCTCAGCAATATTCGGTGTTTTCAATGTATTAACGCATTAATCCTATAATTAAAATTTGAGTGATAATCAACACTAAGTTAAAAGGTCCAGGTGGCATTTAGTACTGACTGCCATAATTTGGGGCCCTGACACAAGTTCCAGGTATATTTATTTTTATTTCCTTTACTTTTTCTCTTCTCTCTCTCTCTCCTTCTCTTGTCTAAATGTGAGAATAGAGGATAAAAAACTCATTACGTTTCTAACAAGGGAATGACTGAATAAAGTTGCTTTAATTCACAAGAAACAGGGTCTCACTAAGTTGCTGAGGCTGGCCTTGAACCTACAGTCCTCCTGTCTCAACCTCCCATTATAATACTTAAGCATGTGTGAGGCCTCAGGTTCAACTCTAGCACCACTCTTCTCAAAAAAGAAATAGAAAGCCGGGCGTGGTGGCACACGCTTGTGATCCCAGTACTTGGGAGGCTGACACAGGAGGATTGCAGGTTTAAGGCCAGCCTCAGCAACTTAGTGAGACCCTGTTTCAAAATAAAGTATAAAAAATAGGGATGGGGATGTAGCTCAGAGGTAGAATGCCCCTGGGTTCAATCACCAGTACCACAGGAAAAAAAGGAAACCTTATTGAGAGCCAGGCGTGGTGTTGCACGCTTGTAATCCCAGTACTTGGGAGGCTGAGATAGGAGGATCTGGGTTCACGGCCAGCCTCAGCAACTTGTGGGGCCCTCCATGACTTAGTGAGACCCTGTTTCAAAATAAAGAATAAAAAATAGGGCTCGGGGAAAAAGTATTTTAAAAAGTATAAAAAATTTAATATCTCATTACATTTTAAATATTTAACTTTAAAGAAGCTTAATGCATGTCTTGAAGTTGAATAATTAATATCTATGATTGAAAGCTAAAATTTGATAAGCTATTTAATTAATTAATTAACTAATTAATTAATTTATTTTTGTGTGGCACTAGGGATTGAACCCAGGGGCATTCTACTTCCGAACTACTCCCCCAGTCCTATTTTATGTTTTATTTTGAAACAGGGTCTCACTCAGTGGCTGAGGCTGGCCTTGAACCTGTAATCCTCCTGTCTCAGCCTTTCAAGTACTGGGATTACAGGCATGCGCCACCACACCTGGCTTGTTCATGATTTCTGAACCTGTCCGTGTCAGCTGCTTTAGTTCTTACCCTAACACATGCCTCATGGAAAACTTAAAGCCCTTCTTGTGAAGATAAGGTGAACCATTATGGATGCTACCAAGACGTGACTAAGGATACCTTGTGATAGTATCACATCATGAAGCAGAATTGACCCCAGGTGGTTCAAATAAAACCCTTGAAAGGAGGAGATACTTACAGAGATGTAGCGGTGTTGGGAACCAACAGCAGATCTTGGGGCACTCGAGGGCGATGTCTGAGGGAGGCCAGGAAGCTTAGGTCTGAAGCGACAAGGGGAGTGAACAGCATTGCTGGAACCTTATAGGAGCTGGACCCAGGAGGAAAGGACCATCATCAGGAGCTGGTGGACAGGGCGGCCACCGCCAGAGACAGGCCATGACAGCAGGGAGAGCGAGGGGGAGAGAAAGGCCTGATCTCTCTCTCTCCTCCTGTCTCCAATCTCCTGCCAACATCTCTCTTGGCCAAACCTAACCAGAAATGACCTGGAGAGGGGGTGGAGAAGTGCACCCACCCAGGCCAGGCTTTGGGACATGGAGCAGGGCAGAGACTAGACCTGGGTAAGAAATGCGTGTGTTGCGAGGGTGCAGGGTCGGCCAGTCAGCATGCTCTCCGAAACCCACGCTAGAAAGACCCACGTGTGATAGGTGCTGCCTGCTACCCCAGAGCAACCTTAATCAGGTGACCGAAAGGCTTCAGTACACCCAGGACCCAGGCCACGTGGATGTCATTCCTAGGCAGCAGAACTGGAATGTGATTTCAGTGAAGGAAGACCTGGTTGAAAAGTAACTGCATTGCGGCCATTCTGGGGGCTGCGAGAACTCTCAGTAGCGGTGTGGAGGATGTGGGCGAGAGGACACAGAGATCGAGCACTTGGCCACGTGTCGCCAACACTGTCCAGGGAGGAGGTAGGATGGGCATGACCGTATCGAGCCCCCAGAGTAGGACAGATGGATGTGCCACGCTGTCACCGCTCAGTGACACCTGCCTATCCATTCCCTCCCTTGGCTCTGTCTCAGACCCCAACAGCCTTGCGTTTAGTATTTGGCTTCCTCTGTGGCTTGCCTGTGTCCAGAGAGTGTGTTGATTAGCCCACGAAAGGTTCTAATCCTCTTGACAATTATGGCCTGCTGTAAATTAATTAACTGGCCTCTGGTGTATCTGATGAGCTTGGGGATTCTGAATCGGGGCCCCATCCTCTGCTCCCCAGCCACTTCGCCTTCCTCCCCAGGGCCCAGTCACACCCAGATTGAATAGCCCAGGGTCTGAAGCTCTGGTGAAGGGGAGCAGATTCTGGAGTGGGGACCTGGGCTTTCTGGACAACCTCACCAGCCACCCTCACCAGACACATCTGTGTGTGTGTGTGTGTGTGTGTGTGTGTGTGTGTGTGTGTTACTAGGGATAGAACCCAGCAGTTTTCTACCTCTGAGCTACACCCACAGCTCTATTTTATTTTATTTTATTTTATTTTATTTTTTATGATTTTTTTTTTTTTTGCGGTACCAGGGATTGAACGCAGGGGAGTTCTACCTCCGCCCTACGCCCCCGGCCCTATTTTTTATACTTTATTTTGAAACCGGGTCTCACGAAGTTGTGGAGGGCCTCACTAAGAGGAGAGAGAGAGAGAGAGAGAGAGAGAGAGAAACAGCGAGAGAGCTGAGGCTGGCCGCGAACCCGGATCCTCCGGTCTCCGCCTCCCAAAGTACTGGGATTACAAGTGTGCGCTACCACGCCTGGCTTATTTTTTATTTTGAAACAGGGTCTTGCTAAGTTACTGAGGCTGGCCTCAAACCTGTGATCCTCTTGTTTCAGCCTCCCAAGTACTGGGATTACAGGTCACCAGACACATCTTCACCTCACCTCTCCAGCTGTAGTAAGCCACTCACACCCCACACCCCACCTTCCTTTTCAATCCTTCTTCCTATTAAACGTTAGGACACAATGCCAGCAGGGGCTGTGAGACAAGCCATTTAATCTCCTTCCCCCAGAGAAATAGGCAGCCCCAGAAAGAGGGCGTGGCTTGTCCAGGGTCTTAACAGCATCTTTGGCTCACCTCAAATCCTTTTTCCTAACAGGAGGGAGCATGACCAATGGAGGGACGGGTGTGAGGACGCATGGATGGAGGCCTGGACCCATACATACAGGCACGGGTGATAGGCGTTGCATGGACGTGTGGAGGGAGCCATGGGCGTGACTTCTCTTCACACCCTCTCCGGGTTGTGGCAGAAGCTCCGGGTGCCCTGTGCCACCACTACAGCCATGTCCTGTGTTCCCGTGTGTACTGACAGGGCCCCACCTCATGCATCTCACCCCTTTTTCCGCTTTAAGAGGGAGCTTTTCTATAGAAGCTTCCTCAGCCCAAGTATAAAGCGGCCTGGAAGAGCAGAGGAGCCAGCATCGGCGCAGTCCTCCACCGTGGAGGATGAAACCAGTGCGGAAGCCCAGCGCTGGTCCTGAGATGCACTCCATGTGGTTCCAGAGGTTCCCTGGCAGGACCGGGCCCCCTGCCCACCGGCCCCATCGCAGGAGCCCTCTTCACAGGCTCGCCCTCCTCCCCTCTCCTGCTTCCTGGGTCATCTCCCAAAACACTCACGACCCCTTTCAGGATCTGATCTCAGGAGGACATAGATTAACACCCTGGTCAAGCTGGTCTTCTTTTCTTCCCCTACCAAAAAAAAAAAAGCTAGGATTTATTCATACGTATGTGCATTCCTCCTTTCCAATTGGGAAAGTTGAGGCTCAGATTGATTACGGAACCTTCCCAAATACACAAGACAACAAGTGAGGCTGCTGAGCTGGACAGAAACCAGTGCACAGGATAACCCTCAATCATGGATCTGCAGAATCTGTAGGACTGGAAGGACTCTTAGATCATCTACTACAGTGTTTCTCAACCTACTGTCCCCTTCTCAGAGAACCTTTTGGGACTTTTTTCCTAACCAATCCATAAATTGTGTGTGTGTGTGTGTGTGTGTGTGTGTGTGTGTGTGTATCACTGAGGATTGAACTCAGGCATTCTACCTCTGAGCTACACCCCCAGCCCTATTTTATTTTTATTTAGAAACAGGGTCTCACTGGGTTTGCTGAGAATCTCACTACTTGCTGAGGTGGTCCTTGAACACTACGATCCTCCTGTCTCAGCCTCCCAAGTACTGGGATTACAAGCGTGCGCCAGCACACCTGGTTCATAAAATTTTAATACCACAGGTATTTGCATATATATTTATGCACTGTGGCCAGGAGTGGTGGCACACACCTGTAATCCCAGTACTTGTGAGGCCAAGACAGGAGGATCGCAGGTTCGTGGCCAGCCTTGGAAATTTAGCAAGACCCTGATTCAAAATAAAGAAAATATATATTTTAAAAGGGTTAGGGGTATAGCTCAGAGGTAGAATGCCCCTGGGTTCCTTCCCCAGTACCCCCCAAAAAAAGAAAAAAGCCAGGTGTAGTGGCACACACCTGTAATCTCAGTACTTGGGAGGCAGAGACAGGAGGATTACAGGTTCAAGGCCAGCCTTAGCTACTCTACAAGGCCCCCAACAACTTAGTGAGACCCTGTTCCAAAATAAAAATAATAAAATAGGGCCTGGGTATAGCTCAGAGATAGAATCCCCCTGGGTTCAATCCCTAGTACCACACACACACAAAAGAAAGAAGAAAGACAGACAGACAGACAGACAGAAAGAAAGAAAGAAAGAGAAAAAGGAAGGGAGGGAGGGAGGAAGGAAGGAAGAAGGGAAGGAAGGAAGGAAGGAAGGAAGGAAGGAAGGAAGGAAGGAAGGAAAAGAAAAGGAACAGAGAGAGGAGGAAGAGCAAAGACTTCCTGCGGCCAGTTTACAACACCCAAGAACCTGGCTCACCAGCCAGCATGAACGGGGCCTAGGCTCCGCCACCTTGGTGCACTCGGCCCTCGATATTCATTGGGAAAAGCATCTTCGTTTCGCTGTGGACTGTGCCGTGAGTATTAGGCGTGTTACAGTGGCTCCCCAACCCAATTTCCACCGGGGCATATAAAAGCAGAGAGCTAATTATATGATAGTAATTACCTGGAAATTATATGTTTATTGGTTTCCCACTAGCAGATACTACTATTTTTGAACTCTTCATTGTTCTGCTCGGTGACAGGAGTCACACTGTCTCGACTCCAAATGTTCCCTCCAATCTCATCATGATGAGCAGACTTTTCATTTTATTTTATTTTCTTTTTTGCAGTACTGGGGATTGAACCCAGGGGCATTCTACCTCTGGGCTACACCCCCAGCCCTCTTTTTTATTCTTTATTTTGAAACAGGGTCTCACCAAGTTGCGGAGGACCTCACTAAGTAGCTGAGGCTGGCCGGGAACCCGGATCCTCCTGTCTCAGCCTCCCAAGTACTGGGATTACAAGCGTGCGCCACATGAGCAGACTTTTCAAATGGGGCCGCTGCTGTCAACATGGAGAGCGTCTGGGGAAGGGGTTGACTGTTCACACAGGAGGCGCCCCCGGGTCTCCTCGCCACACTCTCAGCACCTCACTACTTTAGTAACGAAGCCCGCAGCATCCTCCCATCTAAATGAAGTGTATTCCTATCTTTGCCCTTGGAAAAGTACCCAGTAGGAAGGGGCCTCATCTGCCACCGGATGTATTTACATACCCTTCAATTATGTGCCTGGGTTAATTGTCCCTTTTCCACCAGCTCTTCTTATGACAGACGGATCCTGAGCCACGCCTGTCATTAGGGTGAGGAAATATTCCTATGAGCTTTTAAGAGGGAAGCCTAAACTGGGTCAAAATATGGAAGGTCAGGGAGCCGGGGTCAATGTTGGTCTCCAGAGGCTTTGAGTGTTCTTCCATTTGAGGGCCCTTGCCTCAAGTTCCTCCATCCTATTGCTATTACTGCTACAATTAAGATTGATAACTACGCCAGGCGTGGTGGCTCACACTTGTAATCCCAGTACTTTGGGAGGCGGAGACAGGAGGATCCGGGTTCGCCGCCAGCCTCAGCTCTCTCTCTCTCTCTCTCTCTCTCTCTCCCTCTCTCTCTCCCTGTCTCTCTCTCTCTCTCTCTCTCTCTCTCTACCTAGTGAGGCCCTCAGCAACTTCGTGAGACCCAGTTTCAAAATAAAGTATAAAAAAATAGGGCCGGGGGTGTAGCGCGGAGGTAGAACGCCCCTGGATTCAATCCCCGGTACCACAAAAAAAAAAAAAAAAAAAGATTGATAAAGATGGGCGTGGTGGCACACACCTGTGATCCCAGAACTTAGGAGGCTGAGACAGGAATATGGCAGGTTTAAGGATGGCCTCAGCCACTTAGCGTGACCCTGTTTCAAAATAAAAAGACCTGAGGGTGTAGCTCGGAGGTAGAATGCCCCTGGTTCAATCCCCAGTACCAAAAAAAAAAAGAAAAAAAAGATTAATAAACAACACCTGGGCCGGGCGTGGTGGCACATGCTTGTAATCCCAGTACTTGGGAGGCTGAGACAGAAGGATCCGGGTTTGCAGCCAGCCTCAGCTACTTAGTAAGGCCCTCCACAACTTAGCGAGACCCTATTTCAAAATAAAGAAAAAGAAAACAGGGCTGGGGATGTAGCTCGGAGGTAAAATGCCCCGGGGTTCAATCCCCAGTACCGCAAATAAATAAACAAACAAACAACATCTGCGAAGGATTTTATAGTTTATAAAGTGCCTTTCCCATGAAGTACCTCACTTACCTTCTCTGAGAATGCTGACAGCAAGGCTTTGCTGTTAAAATGCACTCCTTTGCCCTGCGGAAGGGCCCTGGGCACGCTGTTTCCTGTTATACTTATGCCTCAGTGTGGACAAAGAGCCAGTTTACAGAGCTAGTAGCTCTATATGTGTCTCATCCACAGGAGGAGCTCAGCACCGAGCCACACGCCTGGCACGGGTTAGGACGTGGGGAATGTTCACCGAGTGGATGCGCACCTGGACCAGGACTCTGAGTGATTACTGTTACTGTCTCTGCCCTCTCCCTGTTCAGCACATCCCTACCGCCATGCCTTTGCTCAGTCCACCTGCCTGCTGAGTCTACCCTCCTGCTTATCTGAAAGCATCCTGCAGTAGCACAAGTCTGTAATCCCAGCCACTCAGGAGGCTGAGACAGGAGGATCACAAGTTTGAGGCCAGCTGGTAATTTAGTGAGACTGTCTCAAAATAAAAAATAAGATAGAGCTGGCTTGTAGCCCAGAGGTAGACCACTCCCGGGTTCAATCCCTAGTTACAAAGAAAAAAAGTGTCCATCAGCTTTGGCACAAATTCTACTAACTAGGGGACCCTCCCAGGACCACTCACCCCAAGGATTACTTCCCTTCTCTGAACTCCTTTCAGTCCTCCCCACCCAAGTCATCAGCTCCACTAACTGAGCTTTAACATGAGGCTGGAAACCAATTAATTACCTGCCCAACTACCTCATTTAAAAACAGGTCTAAAGAGGTAAACAGCCCTGCCCACACCCTACATAGCCCAGTGAGTCAGCGGCAGGATTGAAACTAGAACCCAGGCCTTTCGATTAGCCTTCCAGCACATGTCCCATTACACCAGAGATAGGAAATGTGGCTCACCACGATTATCAGCTCTGATCACGCTGCGGTGGCTGCACAGAATGACGGACTGAGGGACTTTCTGCTTGTGAGGGAGGAGCCCAGCTTGGTGGGGAGGAGCACTGTGATCATTCAATCATGTCTGACAGAGCCGGGTGTGGTGCACACTCCTATAATCCCAGTACTTGGGAGGCTGAGACTGGAGGATTGCAAGTTTTGAGGCCAACCTCAACAACTTAGTGAGACCCTTAGCAACTTAGCGAGACCCTGTTTCAAAACAAAGAATAAAAGCCAGGCGTGGTGGCGCACGTTTATAATCCCAGTACTTTGGGAGGCGGAGACCAGAGGATCAGGGTTCGCGGCCAGCCTCAGCTCTCTCTCTCTCTCTCCCTCTCTCCCTCTCTCTCTCTCTACTTAGTGAGGTCCTCCGCAACTTCATGAGACCCGGTTTCAAAATAAAGTATAAAAAATAGGGCCGGGGGTGTAGCGCGGAGGTAGAACACCCCTGGGTTCAATCCCTGGTACCGCAAAATAAAGAAAGAAAGAAAGTAGGGCTGGGGGTGTAGCTCAGAGGTAGAATGCCTTGGGTTCAGTCCCCAGTACCAAAAAAAAAAAAAAAAATCATGTCTGCCAGGTGTGTGGGAACAAGGAGTACATGGGACAGTGGGTGGCCCACACTGCAACTGTTGGGACCTCCGCTTAACCTGACCTCAGTCCTCCACTGTCAATGATGTTGTCTCCTGTCCCTTCATCCTCCCAACTCCTAGTGAACTGACAAAGGGCAACTCCCTTCTGCTCACACTGCAAAGAAAGCACAATCTGAAGGTCAGTCCCAGGGCGAGGTCCCCTCCCTGCCTCCTCGCCCTAGGTGACAGGGATGTGTTGCTTTACCCTTCCCCACCCCCAGAGTCGGTTTCAAAGCGTTGGCCATGTGTTTGTACAATTAGAAGGGCAATCTTTAAGAGACAAGCAGCTCAGTAATGAAATTCAAAAATTCCAAGGCCAGGGAAGACTATTTTTCAAGGCAGAAGAAGGTTTACAGAGAGGATGAGCATGATACCACTATTGCGTAATACTAACTCCACCGAGAGAAGCATTTGCAAATTAGGGGACAATCAGGAAATGTTCCCTTCTTCCTTGTGGATTTTTTTTTTTTTTTGCAGTACTGGGGATTGAACCCAGAGGCATTCTACCTCTGCGCTACACCCTCAGCCCTATTTTTTTTTTATTCTTTATTTTGAAACAGGGTCTCACTAAGTTGCAGAGATCCTCTCACTAAGTAGCTGAGGCTGGCTGCGAAATTGAGATCCTCCAGTCTCAGTCTCCCAAGTACTGGGATTACAAGCATGCACCACCATGTCCAGCTTATTTTTAAACAAGGTCATACTAAGTTGCTGAGAGCCTCACTAAATTGCTGAGGCTGGTCTCAAAACTGCAGTCCTCCTGTCTCAGCCTCCCAAGTACTGGGATTACAAGCATGCGCTACCATACCCAGCGGGCACCGATTACTTTGGCACATGCCTGTAATTCCAGTACTTGAGAGGCTGAGACAGGAGGATCGCAGGTTCAAGGCTAGCCTCAGCAACTTAGCGAGACCTTGTTTCAAAATTAAAAAATAAGAAGGGCTGGGGTTGTAGCTTGGAGGTAGAATGCCTCTGGGTTCAATCCCCAGCATGAAAGAGAAGGAGGAGGAGGAGGAAGAGGAGGAGGAGGAGGAGGAGGAGGAG
>PVJS01008247.1:0-53708 GCA_004027185.1 Glis glis | reverse complement strand
GAACCTGTTAACGACGTTAACTAAAACAGACCCACGGCTGGGGAGTTCTCCCGTGGTGGACTCGCTCACGGTCTTCTCTCGTTCCTCGCAGCACCCCCACCCTGCGGGACTATAAGGCAGTTTTATGTTACAGAAACACGTATTTCTTGATAGTGAACAGCAAACACCTGGTTTGAATCACCAAGATGAGTTCTGGGCAAATTCTCTGGAGGAAGAGGAGGCTCTTTTAGAATGGGAGGGTGGGTAGCACAGCACTTCCACAAATGTCCCGGAGCGAGTAAGACCTCCACACCCTTAGAGATGTGCAGTAGGTTATCTGAACTTATTCTAGTGAGATTTTAATTCTTCCTAAAAAGCAGTAATGATTATTTGCAATGCTGTCTCAAAATATGATTATAAGCCTCTTATTTTAAAAGGTCTTTTTTTAAATCAATAAACCTGGTCTTAAAAAGATGTTTTGTAGCAAGAATTTCATAATATTTAAATGTGAACATTGAAACAGAAATCCACAGAATAGCTCTTCTTTGGGGAAAAAAATCTAATTTTTTGATTTGGTTCTTATCTGTTCTTATGAGTAAAGCCAATTGACTGAGAGATATAAAGTTCTTTTTTAACTGATAATTTTAGCACTATTTGAAATATTATTCTTTTATTAGATTTTCTTAGCAAGTTCTGGAAAGCCTATAAAATTATTTTAACTTAGTATATGATTCTTTGTCAGAACAGGCTTGATTTTTATTTCTTATGCCCTGTCAAGTACACAGATGTTTCCAATCATTTTTGGTAACTCTGTAAGGGACTAAAAAAATCAGTGCCAGAAATGAAGTCCAGCTTAATTCCCTTCCTGGGCAGCCCCCTCTCCCCTTCCCACCCTCCCCCCACCCACAACAGGCATCCTTGGCTTTGAGCAGTCTGAAAAGTTAGTAAGACTCTGGAGCGCACACGGCAGTGGGCTGGGATGAGGCAGTGTCCTTCCCAGGGGCAGCCCATGGGAGCTGGAGGAGCATGGGAAGCCAGGAGCTCAGTGAAAGCCAGCTGCCCGAGGTCACTCCAGCAGGGCCACCGAGGCCTAGGAAGGGCAGGTCCGGGGCCCTGGCAAGCTGGACTCAGGGGATGTCATAGACTGGTCCTGCTTTCCCTGGGACAGGAAGCATTGTTCTCTGTTTCAGGGATTAACTACTTCTATAAAATGGGGTTCTGCGAGGAAAATTCATTTCCAAACTCTACCCTTGGCCTCTCCCTTTGGCCTTTCAACATTAGCATCTTCAGTTGTTCAGAGACGTGTGAAATTTAGCATGGTTTCCCCATAGAGAAGTCGGTAAGCTGCAGAAGGAAATTAAACATTTGTGAACATTTGCTTCGTGGCCTAGGCAAAGAAGATTCTTTTGTGGACTTTGGTGCTCCATCGTGGAAGAGTTTGGGTTTGCTCTTTGTGGTTGTCTAGCAGACATGTGTTTCTTATTCTAAATCTCTAAACTTTCTCTTTAAGAGACAGGCTGTTAGAACAGGAGAGTAGTTGGTAGCACAGAGCATGGTAGAGGGCAGCAACGGTCCTCAGCGTGGGGGTGGCCCAGGACACAGCCCAGGAACGCGAGTCGGCGGAGGATGTGTGGATTCCCCATTCTCCAGCATGTTTGTGTCCAGGAAACTGGGGATCGGACAAGGGACAAGGGTGTTGCTTAGCACGAGGCCAGGCCACTCCTTCCTCTCCTTCCTCAGAGACACCTAGGACGAGTCTGAGGAGTCGCTCTGCTGCTCAGCAGGAGCTTCGTGGGGCCACGCGCCTGCTGTTGTTGGCACCAGGGGCTCCTGGTGACCCCCGCCAGCCCCATCTCTGTGCTCACAGCCTGGGCTCACAGGAGAAGGTTCACAGGACAGTGACACAGAGCTGCTTTCTGGTGATGAAGGCGGGGACACACACACATACACACACACACACACACACACACACACACACACACACCGGACATGGGTCATTTCACAATTGAAGTGTAAGTTGTGGCAGAACAAAGTGTGAGGATGGCAGATATTGGCAGATATGGGAGAGACTTCCCGGGGGCTTGGGTGGGATGCTTAGAGAGACAATCATGGCGTGAGGGGTCTGCGAGCTCAGGGAGCAGACGGGCCCTCTGCTGTGGAACACGAGAGCCTGGCCAGGCAGGGGGGACCAGCTTGTGGGGTTGAGCCTCTGCCGGGGGTTTTAGAACATGAGGGCCGGGCGTGGTGGCGCACACTTGTAATCCCTGTACTTGGGAGGCGGAGACCGGGGGATTCGGGTTCGGCCAGCCTCAGCTACTTAGTGAGGCCCTCCACAACTTCGTGAGACCCGGTTTCAAAATAAAGTATAAAAAATACAGCTGGGGTGTAGCTTGGAGGTAGAATGCCCCTGGGTTCAATCCCCAGTACCGCAAAAAAAAAAAATGAACATGAGGATCCACATTTTGAAAAGGTCACCCTAACAGTAGTGTTCAGATGGCTAGGAAGGCGACCTTGGAGTCAGTCAAGGAGCCCACCCAGAAGGTCACTGCAAAAACCCACATGAAGCGATGGGTGTGGGCGTTCAGGGAAAGGTGATCAGAAAGCCACAGAGTCAGCTGACAGCATTTGGAGGGGGAGGGGAAGAGTGAGACATTCCGTCTCCCTCCTCAGAAAGTGGAATGTACTCATTTTTTTAGCACAGCAAACTAATAAAAATTGCTTCAAAGCTACTTAGGGGATCGTTGTGAAGTAAGATAATAACATGGCTCAAATGTAAGAATGGGGAAGGAGCTCTCATTTCGGTGACTTCTGGTGATGTCCTCGCCAAAGAGGCAGCGCCGGAGAGAAGCAGATGGCAGTGGGGCACGGGGCGTCATGGGAGGGACAGGGAAGTGTGCAGGTTGTGCCAGCTGCACGTCCTCGGAGAACAGCTGAGGGATGACAGGAGCCCACGCAGCAGAACGGTGGCAAAGCAGGAGGCAGGACCAGAACGCCTGGGGACAGGGAGCTGATGACGAGATGCTAGCACGATAGGGACAGGGAGGAGCTTCTGAGCCTGTCCCCAAGGAGCTTACAATCCAAGGCAAAGACACACCAGGGCACAGGCCACGCGGCCAGTCGTGACAAGAAGGCCGTGTCCCGTTGCACCAGCGGTCACGGAGGGTGTGTCTTTATGGAGTTCATGGATCTGCTTCAAAGGACCTAAGAACTAGTAGTTTCATTTGGCAGAAAATAGAAAGTCGCATGGTGAGAGGATTTCCCTGTTGGAGAATTAGCACAAGCAGACACGGAAGCGCCAGGAAACGGGCCTGACGTCCGAGCGCAGAGGACCGGTCTGGCACACCAAGGAAGGGCACTGTCAGGAGCAAGTGTGAGTTTTCAGAGTCTCCAAATCTGCACCAGAAACATTCTGTCTCCCTCCTCAAAAAGTGATATACGCTCATTTTTTAACTGACAGCAAACTAGTAAAACCTGCTTCAAGGCTACCTAGGAGGTTATTGTGAAATACAATGGTACAGCGGGATGAAGTGCAGGAATGGGGAAGGAGCGCAAATGTCCCAGAGGACAGACGGCCCAGGTCCCGGGCCCTGCCTTCTCGGTCACTTCTCAGCTGCTTCCTTCCCGATCCACTCCAAGGGAGGGGACACTCCAGCACCACGTCAAGTGAAATTTGTGATAGAACTTTTACTCATGTTATCATCATATTTCACAATAATCCCCTAAGCACCTTTTAGGCCATTTTTATTAACTTGCTGTGAGTTAAAAAATGAGTGTATAGCACTTTTTTTGTGTGTGGCACTGGGGATTGAGCCCAGGGGCATTCTACCTCCGAGCTACACCCCCAGCCCAATTTTTATGTTTAGGGTCTCACTAGGTTGATGAGAGTCTCACTACTTCTTGAGGCTGTCCTCAAACCTGCGATCCTCCTGTCTCAGCCTCCCAAGTACTGGGATTACAAGCCAAGCGTGTGCTACCACACCCAGCTGTGTATAGCACTTTTTGAGGAGGGAGAGACAATAGCCTAGGTACAAAGAGATTTGAAAGCTCATGAAAGGTCACATCCAGTTCTGACGGTGAACCCCTTAAAACATTAGAACCATAGGCGAAGACGTAACTATCCTCATGATTCTGAAGGGAAACGGGGAGAGCGCGACCTGGAGCTCATCCCCAGGTGGGCGGCCGTGCCTTTGTTTAACCCCACTACGGAGTGGAAGGTGAAATTCCTAGCTGACCATGAAGGCCCGTGGCGTATGCTTGCTGTCTCTCTCTCCTCCTTTGTGCCTCCCCAGCTCTCGGGTGGCTGTGAGCTAAACGTGGTGATTCATGACTTCACGGCTTGAAGGAAGGCCTGTGGCTTCTGCTTGCTCACTGTCCCTCTTCCTGTGTGCCCCCCTAGCTCTCTGGCGGCTGCGAGCTGACAGTGGTGATCCACGACTTCACAGCTTGCAACAGCAACGAGCTGACCATCCGGCGCGGCCAGACAGTGGAGGTCTTGGAGCGGCCGCACGACAAGCCCGACTGGTGCCTGGTGCGCACCACCGACCGCTCCCCCGCGGCGGAGGGCCTGGTCCCCTGCGGCTCCCTGTGCATCGCCCACTCCAGGAGCAGCATGGAGATGGAGGGCATCTTCAACCACAAAGGTAGGAATCGGGAGGGCTGAGGACAGGACCTGGAGCCTTGTCTGCCCGTCTTCGCCGCCTTCCAGCACGCGCAGTCCTCCCCGTCGGGCAAGCCTTCGTCTCCCCGGGCATTTCTGATCCATCGGGAGCTGACGTGGAAATGAGGGGGCACCCATTACTCAGAAATGATAAGTGACTCCTCATTTCCCAGGGTAGTGGAGTAAGATACGGCATCAGCTTAGAGAAGGGGGTCCTGCTTTGGGGGTCAGCGTTGTTCATAAATGGAGAATGAGAAGGCGCTATACTCCTTCAGGTGTAAGTAGGTAGGGGAAGTGATCGGTAAGGGAGGAGGACCACACTCAGCTCTCCTTAATCAGGTTATCACCGTGGACATTTTCTCTTTTGTTAGCCTTGAATTCTAGAAAGTCAGACATGCAGTTCTGAGAGTTTAATCACTCCGTTTTGTAGCTACGGACACAGAAGGATCACAGGACATCCCAGACTCCCAGCTACCTGCATGGAGAGGAAGTGCAGCTGGTCCCTGAGAGGCAAGGATGCCCCAGGCAGCGCTCTGCGGCTCTGCAACTGCCAGGAGAGGTGGCTTAGGGAAGAAGGGCTTCTAAACGCAATAACAGGGCTTTGACCAAAGCGGCCTGGGGCATTCGTAGGTGACTCCCATCGATTACGGCAGTCGGAGCAGGACTGTTTCTATGTGTGTCTAGATGAGCCAATGACAGGTCCCTGTGGAGAGTATGAGAGTCTTTATGCCAGTTGTCCACTTGAAACAGCCGTGAGACAGATGTGGCTGCTGAGTCCTTGAAATGTGGATTGAGGCATAAAATATGCTGGATTTTTGTTCGAAAAACACTGTGTTGTTATTTTATAGTCATTATATGTTGAAATGATAATATACTTTAGAGTGGGTTACATAAAATGTATTATTAAAATTACCTATTTCTTTTTACTCTGCAAAGCATGGCTGGAAGAAAATTTTGGTTTATATATGCAGCTTTTATTATATTTCTATTGGACAGTGCTGGCCTAATCTTCATCTTAGTGAAAAGCAATTTGAGACTTCAGCTTGAGAAGAAACCCTGGTCTGTAGCGTCTAGAAAGTGCAGAGTAGGCAGCATTTGTATGTTTGGACCACACTGTGTCGCAGTCTCTTTTCTATGATACTGGTGAACAGCTAGCTCTTCCAAAGCCGGTGTGCAGCTTGCTTTCCCTACCTGAGAGAACATCTCTGCCCCGCCATGTTCAGTGTCTTTTCTCTTTACATCCTTCCCTCTGTGCCTCCTTACGTTCATCATGACACAGCCAGGCCATCCTCCAGCTGCTGCGGGTTTAGTCATTCCCTAAGCTAAATGAAGCTGCACAGGATGCAGCTACTGATTAGCGCACCTCATTAATTACAGGCCCAGCCATGCTCCGGATCCCTCGGAGCCTAAATGTGAACTTCTCGTCACCTCAGTAAGAAACAGGAAGAATGAGGCAACTGTTTCTCCAGGGATCTGGAGAGAAAGAAAGAGAATTTTCAGATTTTGGCCCAAAGCCCAGGTGTCCACTTTCACTTGTAGCAGAGTTGTCTGCGTGTGGAGCAGCGTTGGACTTGCCGTGGGGCTTCAGTTCACACGGAGATCTGTGCTGCACTGCGCTGCGCCATCTCTGAGCCCACTGCCACGGCATCTGAGGTTGCGTAATATATTAAAATCCGTGGGCTTGAGCTGAAAATAAAGTACAACTTTCTTCCTCAAGTTAATCTATCCCCTGAGGAGCCCCGGTGAACTTGAGTGTGCTACAAATAACACTGGTTCTGAAAGGCTCCTTTTTGTGTGTGGCTTTCCTGTGGCGTGTTCCTTACTTCCTTGCTTCCTGTTGTTCACAATTGCAGGCTAGCCAAGGGGAAAGAACTCGGTATTTACCACCCTTGACTTTGTTCTGAAAACATCAGATGGAGGGCAGGTTTTGCTTGTTTTTTTTTTTTGTATTATTATTGTGCATTGTAATCTTACATGATAATGTAGTTCGCAGTGATAGGGACATACATGCACGCCACACTTGGTGAACTTCCCCCCGCTCCCTCCCCTTCCCCATACATGATTTTGAGATATTTCACATACGTACATCACTTCACTGGCAGTGTTTCCTTCATTGATTCTCCCTTCCCCTCCTCCCTAGGCCCCCTCCATTGCTCCACTGGGTTTTCTCCTCCGTCATCTAAAGTCCCTCTTGTATCCCGATTACTCTCGATCTTTCACATGTAAGAGAAAACAGGACTCTTCGCTCTCTGTGGCTGACTCAAGTTTCAGTATCATTTCGGTTTTCTCTCTGACACTCTGGCACCTGAACGGTCACTCTCTGCCCTCACACACCCACTCCTTACCACGAAGGGGTCTCGTCAGTGAGCGGGACCTGCTCTGACCAGCAGTCAGTGGTCAGGGGCATGGGTACTTGTTTTTCCCTTGCTCCCTTATTTTGTATTTTTTTCCTGAAATGTAAGGAAACTCTGAAATCGTATCTGTTCCTTTCAGTGTTAGAACTTGGGCAGTGACAGGACAGAGGACGGGGATAGGAAAGTCCACCTTTCAGCTTTTGAACAAGCCTCTGCAGAGAATCCCGTCCAGGTTTGAGTCCAGAGACTCGGGCAGCTGTGGCCAGTCTCTGTCTAGGAGGCCAGGGGCCTTCATCAAGAGGTCAGGGCAACAAGGAGTGGGAATTTAGGAATGGAATTCAAAAAGGACAGAGACTCACCGAGGCCTTGATTTGTGTCTGTTCTGCTGACAGACCATCGCGCCACTCCTCCCTGCTCTGCGTAGAGAGGGGTGCCTGCCACTGTGGTTGGTAATATACTGTGTGCTGGACTGCTGGCACCTGTCACCCGCATGCATCTGCTCACGCGGCATCTCCTTTTGAGCCCCCTTCCATTGTGAGGACCGTTGTGGGCTCGGAAGAACGTGACAGCGAGTGAGGTGAATATGCCTTCTCGTGCAAGGCTGGGTCGGACCCCCTTGGCAGTGTCAGGTGAGCATGTCGTCTTGCATTCCCCACACCTCAACACTGAGCATGAAGGCACCGTTGTTACGTGTCTTTCTCATCACTTACTATTAATCTCTAAAGGTGGCTTCTTAGATGTCTGATTCTTACTGCTCTGACCTCCCAGGCAGGAGAAAAGAGCCCATTCACTAATTTCTAATTCCAAAACATTCTCAGCCTTACTGCCTTAATAATTTGTTCATAACTTCCTTGTCTAAACAACTTAAATTTTTATAAATTTTGCAGCGCGTGGTGGTATACGCTTGTAATCCCAGTACTTCGGAGGCTGAGACCGGAGGATCCAGGTTCACAGCTAGCCTCAGCTAGTTAGTGAGGCCCTGCACAACTTAGGGAGACCCTGTTTCAAAAAATAAAGAGTAAAAAAATAGGGCTGGGGGTGTAACTCGAAGATAGAATGCCCCTGGGTTCAATCCCCAGTACCGCAAAAAAAAAAAAGAAAAAAAGCTTTTTTAAATTTTAAATGTAAAACACATACCTCTTAAGGTGAACTATCTATCTATTTGCCTGTGATCAATGAGCTAGTTAAAGGATTGCAATGAGTCTAAACGTTCAGATCAACCAAGAAGCGCCCGGTGCTCAATGTGAGCGGTGCTGGGTTCCCTTGGTGCGTCTGAAGCTCGGCTAGACCAGGAAGTCTGTTGGATGGAATGCTAGGATTTCATGAGAACCAGGCATCCTGTATCTTATCATAAATACATAGATAGTAAGGTGATTTAGGGAGAGGGTAAATAGCACATCTTGTTTAAAATGAATAAGAAATTTAATTAGACAATTTGTGTTTCAGCAAAAATTTTGTGTCTGAAATTCGACTCCACTGTGAACATTATGCCACTGAGAAAGGCTCTCCGTGTTGCAGAAATGGGGAGATTGTTGTGGCAGATTGCTGTTCAGGCATCCTTTGCAGACAGATAGCCTTGGGGCCTGACGGCTCATCTGGTCTCTCTGGCCGCCATTCTTTCTCAGTGTCTTAGTCACAGGCTCAGCAGGCACCGAGCACACTAAAATAGAACAAGGATCCCGCAGCTTCTTGCTGGACCAGTCTTATTTACGTCTGTGGTTTTACTGTCTGCCGTGAGCTCAGAATCTAGGGCTGGGCCTTGGCGTGGAGATTCGAGTCTGTACCGTCAGCGTGCTGAGAACCACGGAGCCCCTTACACTCCCTTGGGAATAGGCTTTGATTTACTGTGGAGGTAGGTGCCAGGTAATCACCTCTAATCTCAGTAAATCCAAGTGACTTTCCCTCCCACCGTCTCAACTTGTAAAACTTTTACTTATTCTTGGTCACAGAAAGTAAACAGGAATATCAGAAATGTTCATGTTTCCGATGAGGCCGATGCAAAACATACCCTTTGCTTTTCTGCTATCCTCGTCTGGGTTGTAGGTCTTTTCTTTCTTCACAACCAAGAGCTGCCATGCACAGTGGTCTTGAGCGTGCCGCTCCGGGGTAGCAGAGCAGGAGCAGCACGAGGGACACTGGATGGCCCAGAGTCAGTGATCAGCACTGAAAACATTCACTACAGTGTAGAGTTGCTCTGTCACCAACTTTCTGCAGGGTGGGTGCCTGGTGTGCGGAGCATGACTCTTCTTTACTCTTCTGGCTCTTTCTCTGGTAAGATGAGAATTTGTCACCATTCCTGGGAGGTCCTTCCATCATGCGCACCAGATCTTTGGTCTGGAAAACTGCCAGGACAGTCTGTGTCCCCACACTGCCTGCCAGCGTCCGACCTGCCACCCCTGCCCGCAGCCACACAGAGCAGTGTGTAGAAATGAGTTGACTCTGGAAGGTCGCTTTGGGCACTCACACAATTGAGTGTTGCCAAAACGAGGCTTTGAGAGAAGACCTTTTGGTGGTAAGGGTGGCATTTGGGGTTGGAGCTTTGGAAGGGACGGTGGTGAACTCTCAGAGTTGTTCTTCATGTCAAGCCTGAGTTCTGTTCTCGTCTGTCTTCAGTGACATCCCTCTGCTCAGATAGGGTGAAAACAAAAAAGCGCTAAGGCCCTTGCCATCTCTGACATTCTAAGTTCATATTTCCTGGGCAGTTTTTCTGACGAAAGGCCAATTCAGAACCTCCACCTTTTCCTTACGCCAACCCATCAAGAGCTGGCAGGTGGTCTGTTTGCTAGTGTTCTGAAATGTCTAGAAAGAAGCCTCACTTTTAAAGAAAACAGGCTGGGAAAGGCTTTCTACAAGTTGTTCATAAATTATGAAATTTTTTCTCTTTTGGATAGTGTGAACTTCAGTACCTCATTTTATTTGGAAGGAGATAAAGGAATGGTTTATTTGCAACAAATGAGAATAAGGGAATGCAAACACGAGAAATACAACCTCTTGCTTGCTGGAGACTTGTGCCTCAAAACTCGGGCCGCAATTCAGCACCTTACATGTTGCTATAGTAAAGAATGTGTCAAAAGCATTCTTCCCGGGTTTTTTGGCTTACCATAACCCCTTCAAAAAAGGGGTCATGTGTAAATCAGATCTCAGGCGTGGGCAGGCTGGCTGCAGTCACTGGAGAGAAGACACAGCATCGTTGCTCATAAATGCAGTGATACATGTTATTAATAAAGGGGGGCATTTTCTTTAATCCAGGTTAAAATAAGAAAGGAACCTGTTTTCCCATTTGAAGCTACCTGAAATGTGGGTTTTCCTCTGGGCTCAACCCTGGGCCACCTTCTTGCTTCTCTCCAAAGGCTTTTCTTTCT
Source organism: Glis glis (assembly GCA_004027185.1). Taxonomy (NCBI): domain Eukaryota; kingdom Metazoa; phylum Chordata; class Mammalia; order Rodentia; family Gliridae; genus Glis; species Glis glis. Next base: position 43,356 of record PVJS01008247.1, on the reverse strand, counting down.
GTTTATTTCACTGTTTGGCCTCCACTTGACTGCCTTACCAACTTTTTCAAATCTAAAATATCCAGATTCCCGCTCCCACTGTCTGCCCATTTGTTCACCCAGAAACACAGCCAGCACACTGGTGGCCTCTTTACTGCCCACTGCAATTTTTAACTATAGCATAGTACACATAGCATAAATTTTGCCATCATATCCACTTTTAAATGTCCAGTTGAGTGGCATTAAGCACCTTCACAGTCCTGTGCTACCACCATCCAAGCATGGCACCCCTTTCATCTTAAAAACTAAAACACCGTACTCATCAAACAAAACTCCCCATTCTCCCCACCCCTACCCCGCAACCACCCTTGTTCTTTCTGTCTCTGTGAGCTTTGACTAACTACGTACCTCATACCAGTGAAATCCTATAGTGCTGGTCCTCATGTGACTGGCTTCTTTAATTTAGCATAATTTCTTCAGGGTTTGTCCATGGTCTGGTACATGTCAGAATTTCCTTCCTTAAGGCTAAATAATATTCCACTGTATGTATATACCACATTTTGTTTATCTGTCCATCAATTGGTGGACACTTGGGTCACTTCCACCTTTTGGCTGTTATTTGCAATGCTGCTATGAGCATGGTCTACAGATACCTTCTTGAGTTCCTGCTTTCCATTCTTTAGGGTAAATTCCCAGAAGTGGGATTGCTGGATCTGATGGTACTGTGGTCTGGATGTTTGTATCCTTCCAAGATGCAAGTTTTGAAATCCAGTCCCCTGGGTGTAGGTGCTGAGAGGTGGGGTCTTTGGGAGCTGACCAGCCATGAGGAAGCGGCTCTTATGAACAGGATTAGTGCCCTCCTGAAAGAGGCCTCGGGACCCCTTTGCCCTTCTACCATGTGAGGACACAGAAGGCGTCTTGTCTGAGAAGCAGGCCCTTACCCGGTACCAAATCTGCTGGTGCCTTGACCTTAGACTTCTGTTGTTTATAAATTACTAGGTTAAGATACTTTGTTCTAGTAACAGGAGCAGACCGAGACATATAATAATCCAATCTTTAATTTTTTGAGGTTGGTTGTCCATTCGGTCATGTTGGTTTCATCTCAATAATATATTTCAAATACATTCTCTTTTCTCTGTCTCCACCATTACTCTTGCCACCTAACCTTCCAGCCTCACTCGCCTCTCTCAGTGCACCTGAGTGCAAACCCCGCCACAAGATTCTTGCTGAGATTTCTTCAGTGCCTTCCACTGGTCATAGACTAAAATCCAGTTTCCCAACATGTCCTCCAATGCTTTGCATCTCACACGTGCTTGTGTATGCACATGCCTGCACACACGCATGTTCACACATGCACACACCCTCTCCCCTTGGTACCTCTTTTTCAGGTAATAGAAGAGGGTTTTTCCTGCTCCTAACCCCTATCTTATACTCCCTGTCCCATATTACTAAATAAATGAAAAATCATAAAGGAAAAAAATAAATTTAGCTAGTGAATCATCCTGGTCTGCTTAAATGCTAAACATCAGAGTAACCTGAAAAAGGCAGTCCCAATTAAATGGGAACTCCAGTGACTGAAGACCTACGAGGAACCTAGAGGAACTCATTGAAAGTATTTAAGCACATTTTATCAGGCATAACAGCTACAGATATAGTGCTGAACTTACAAATGTGATAGAAGAAATACAAATGAACACTAAGATTAACAAAGGGAAGCAGAGTCTTCATCTAGCCACCCTGAAAGGCAGCAGTCGACTGAGGAAGTGGACCCTCGCGCAGTGGCTGGCGGGAGGCAGACACTTGGGGGACCCTTCAACTGAGTACACTCAGCAGAGATGTTAATGGGGCAAATAAGTGCAGATCATTTGTAATGCTATTTGTCAAGTTCCACATCTTCTTAACTTTAAAGTTATACACTTTATAGATTCATTTACTGGGGCCATTACTCATAAGATCCAAAGATATAGGCACAAAATTTATGCCAGGGGCTACTCCTTAAAATCACTTGAAGTTTCTTGAAATGAATGAATGAGCCCGCATCTGATTCTAATGGCTGACCTCTGTGTGAATATAAAACAAGGGCGTGTCGCCGTTCTGTTGTCCTCCTCCAGGGCTGTTGCCCTCACCTGACCCATTCCCACAGCTCCCTTCCAGTGTCTGGGCTCTGTGAGGTCATGGCTCTGCCATGACCCCATCGCTGAATTTAGGATGATGCCCGGCCAACCCTTCCCTCCCATCAGCCCTCCATCCCCATGTTGTACAGATGAGACCAGGTACAGGACTTTCCCAGGGGTTTGCAGATGACGGAAGGGAAGACTCAGGTCACCAGATATGTCTACTCTCAGGGAGCTGGGCCTGTGCCTTACCTCCTGCACTTCAGCTAACCCCCACACAGAGGATACACCAAGGCTACTGCCCCTCTCAGAATACAGGCAGTTCCCGCGATCACCCCCACATCCCTCCACTCTCGGTTCTCAGGCCAGCACCAGCCCTTTCTCAGCACCGACGGGCGTCCTCTCCGTGGAGGGAAGGCTCGCCCCTACCTGCAGGGCTGGGGCCTGTCCTCTGCTCTTCCCTGGGCAGTCAGGTCAGGATGGAGGTGTCCAGCATCAACGACTTCTCAGATTCTGGTTACCCAGTGTGAAATGGTCAATCCAGGCTGAGCCATGGACACTAGGCCCAGGTCCCTTTTTAGAACCTGCTCAGACGTAAGATGCATTCATGCCTCAGACCCAACCTCTAATGCTTCAAATGAGGACAACACATGTGGCCACCAACACCCACCACCCTGAAAAGCGCCAGCTTTGCAGAGACCGAGTGCTTCTCCGCCTCTTTAGAGGTCTCAGCCACCAGAGCTGGAGCGCCCCCTTCTGAGGCCACTAGCATTTCCCCAAGTATATTTCAGATGACTTGGTTTAGATTTGTGGTCTTTCCCAGAACATGAAATGATCCACCCCAAAATTGAATCTAACTTTCCTCCCCCAGATGAGACTTTATGACTTTTCAATGACCTAATAACTTTTCAAAAAATGTAGGGTATTAAAAAGGCTTAAGTGACAATAAAAAGTTTAGTTGAATATATTGTGATTCTGTTGTATTTAGACATTTGCTTCATGCCAGTTGCCACTGTTATCAGAAAACACACCCCAGGCACACTAATGCATAGACATTTCAAATCCATATCTGCCCACATATTCTTAAAATATATATAATGGTAGTTCTGTATACATTTTTTTAAATTAGCTTGGAAAAGAACAGTTTTATTCTGTTTGAACAGCTGCTAATGTAAATCCCTGTGGGAAGAAAAACTGAGGAACATGGAATTGTACCAAGAATTAAAAACAAAGACATTGTCCCTCTCCTGAGCACTGTGTATCCAAGACTAAGCGATCAGTCCCAGACCTGTGATTAAGGAACATTTCTATGGACCATGTAATTACGGAACCACACAAGTGGGCCATTATTTGTTGAATGCTTCATGTTTGAGGTATTTTCACATTCCAACTTTACATTAAAGTGTTTATTAAAACAGGAAAAAAACATGAGCAGGTATTGACACTATCCATATTAGATCATCGCAAAATTATATATACGGCAAATTCATAAACAATGAATGAGAAACTGTCTTCCCACCCTTGCTTTAAATGACACAGAGTTAGGGAAAGAAATGGGGTCAGCAGAGGTGCTTTCTGGGGCCATGGAAGTGTGCCCTGCTTTGGTGCTCACTGGCCAGCAGGGTAGCAGCAGGGCAGGACCAGGGGGGTCACTCCTGCCTCTCACTCTCTGGAAGCTGGACTTCTTAAATGGCTTCATTTGTGACATTTCATAGATATCAGACTGTGCGGTTAGACAAACATGGGGTTCCCCTTTAAATTTCTTCACTAATTAGCATTTGCAGAAGCTGTGAAAATTTTTAGGGAGATGATGTGTTTGGTAAGAAATTGTTCACAAGTTCCCTGTGCTGTTTTTCCTTAAATATTTTGAAGTGAATAAATGCTGTATGTGGAGGGGGAAAAATTGTATGCTGCCTTCAAGGTAGGCTTGTGCCTGCTTCTGACAAGAGTTCAGCCAACAAGGCTCTGCAGGCTGTTGATAAACCAGCAGCCGCAGCCCGTCGAGAAGCGTGCACCAGGCAGATTCAAGTAGGTCTCAGCTTCTGCCTGTTTCCTGTCTCTGTTCCGAGTAGTGTGAGATGAGACTTTTTGGTTATTTTGTGTTCCTAGAGCTAGCTTTCCAATAAACAGAATTTTGATAGATTTGGCTATAGGGCAGCTAGCTGAGCTGGAAATGCAAGACAAAGGGAAAATACCTTAAATGGTTCTGCCTAATTCTGAAGCAGCGGACCCTGCAGGTGTTGAGCCGTGAGTCACTGAACAAATCTGATGGAAGCTCCGGGACCTTCGCCCAGAACACTGTGCATGGACACACAACGTTGACATACAATTGCAGAGACCCCACTCACATTCAGAATCTTTTTTTTTCTAAAAAAAAAAGCGAAAAACCAAATTTTAAAACATATAACTTATTTTTAGATGCTTCACTTGGTTTAAAAATAAAATATGAAGTATAGACTGAGAATCCCACTTCCCACAATCCTATTTGCCATGTACAGATAAGCTTTTTCTCCCCATTTCTAACTTAGTCTTCCAACATTTTATTAAGCAAATACAAACAAGTGAATATGTATTTGCTTCCCCCTTTTTTGTCTTTGACTATTATCACTTTACTCCATGTTGAAACAAAGGCCTGCCTCGTTCCTTTTTATGGATACGTAGTATTTCATGTGTGCATGTAGCCTAGTGTATTAAATAGCGTACCACACGGACACTCAGGTTGTTCCCAAACAATGCTGCAGCTTACACATGTCTCATTTGGTTCCTGTGCAGGCATATCTATAAGATGGAACTCTAGAAGAATTGGTGAGTCAAAGGAAAAATCAACTGTTGGGGGAAAATCATCTGAATCATAAGTTAAATGGGCAAGTAAAAATCACAATAAAACATGCTCTATAATGACATTTTCTTCAATATTATTTCAAAAAGAACCGTAACATTTAAGTTGTACTGAACCCCTATGATCTAACTTCACTTTACTCACCTGGAAAAAAACTGTCCCCTTCGAATGGGTCACTATTTAGAATTACTCATGAATTAAATCACGAGTCTGTGACTCATCTGTGAGCTGAGGTTTTTAATGGATATTTTCCCATAGAATAGGCACACACATTGAGTTATTTATGTTAATATTTCTCTAAAATAGTTGCATTTTTCTTATAGATTTAATCAAACAGGTCAAAGTAGGAGTTTTCAAAAAGTGGCAGTGGTTTCCAAATAACAACTTACCTCCCTTCTCTCCTCGTGTGTATAAAAATAGCTTTTAGAACTGGGAACACAGCTAAGTGGTGGGGTAGCTTGTGCCTAGCTAGCAAGCACAAGGCCTTGGTTTGATGCACAGCATCATAAACATACATACATACATATGTACATACATACAGCAAACTTTTGCAGTACTATTGTTTTGCCCTCTGTGTTAGTCAGCTTTTTGTCTCTGTAACCAAAACACCTGACACAGACAACTTGAAGAAAATATTTCTTTTGGCTCATGGTTTCCAAGGTTTCGGTCCATGGTCAGCTGGCTCTATTGCTTTGGGCCTACCGTGAGGAAGAACATCAAGCCAGAAAGGGAGGGAGCTGCTCAGCTCATGCCATCCAGGAACAGAGAGAGCAAGAGAGAGGAAAGGGCTAGGGACAAGATACAACCCCTGGGGCATGACCCAGTGACCTACTTTCTCCAACCATGCCACACTTGCCTACGGTTACCACCCAGTAGTCCATTCAAATTATTAACCCATCAGATGGATTAGTACACCCATGAGGTCAGAGCCCTCATGACCCAGTTATTTCCTTAACACCACCTCTGGGCACTGCTGCATTGGCTTTACTCATGAGCTTTGGGGGCACCAAACCATAAGGCCTCCCATGCATGCAGAGTTGCTTATGAACGCAAACCACGTCATCACCTGCAAGAGCCTCCCGTGCATGCAGAGTTGCTTATGAACGCAAACCACGTCATCACCTACACGAAACCCATTCATGAAACCTGCCACGTGTGACTCTTTTAACAACTCCAACTGTCTTGGGGTCTCCGGAAGTCCTTCGGGGTCTGAACTCTTACACTGTGCCTGACTAGTAGTGCCCAGAGGCAGCTTGGGCAGCTTGGGCATTCCACATTGTGGACTATACAAATGGTCATCCTTGTCCAAAACTTTTCCAGCCAAGCACAGGACAGGAGATTGGAGGGCATTTATTATTTAAAGGGTCCTTTCAGACATTTGAGAGGACAGTAAACAGGTTCATTCCCTTGCCTGCATTGCAGAGCAGCTCCAGAACTCTGTTAATTTACACTGTCAAGAAATGTAACCCTAGCAGAACGTGGTGCATGCCTGTAACTCAAGTACTTGAGAGGCTGAGACAGGAAGACTCAGGTTTGTAGCCAGCCTCAGCAACTTAGCAAGTCCCTCTGCAACTTAGTGAGACCCTGTTTCAAAATTAAAAAAGAAAAATAGGGCTGGGGGTGTAGCTCAGGGGTAGAATGTCCCTGGGTTCAATCCCCAGTACCACAAAAAGAAAGGGAAGGAGGGAAGAAGACCTGCATATTTGCTTGCATCCTTTTCTTCTCCTGCCTCTTTTCATGAGTCTGTAGAACTTTAATATAGTAGGAAGAAAGAACATTAGATTTCTGTTCCTTGTATAGATTAGTTTCCTGCTGGCTCAAAAATAATTAGACCATTTCAGTCCTGGATTAAGGAGCGGATTGTTACGGGATGGGAGGGAAGAGGCTGTATTAGTAAGAGCCTCACAGACTGTACAGCTCAAACAACACATATGTATTCTCTCAGTCTGGAGACCAGAAGTCTAAGATCCAGGGGTCAGCAGAGTTGACTGCTTCTGAGGCCCAGGCCTTGGCTCACAGAGGACCACCCTCTTGTTGCCTCCTCATATGTCGTTCCCCCATGCACACCCCTGGTGTCTGCGTGTCCACATTTCTTCCTGTGAGTACAGCCATCAGATTGGACCCATCCCAAGAGCCTTGTCTTAATCACCTCCTGAAAGACCTTATCCCAAATGCAGCCACATTCTGAGATCCTGGAGTTTGCAACTTTAGCCTTAGAATTTGGAGAATCACCATTCAGCCCAAAACAAGGGGGCTGCTGGAGCCTTAGAAAACTGACAGAAGAACAGATCGCATGGACTGAGGCTTGCACTGTGCCAAGCACTGTGCTGCTTCTCTCTACATTTCATCCTCAAGACAACCCCTGTGACTCTGTGTGTGTGTGTGTGTGTGTGTGTGTGTGTGTGTGTGTGTGTACCGAAATCCCCATTTTATAAGAAAATGGAAGCACAGAGAAATTAAGGAATTTAGCCAGGCTTAGAAAGTGATATAAAATGAAATTTTACACATAGCAGTCAGATTTGGGGACTCAAATTCTTACCACTGTGCATACAGCTGTGTGGGCCAGTTGGAAGGGACCTTTGGTCCAGGGAGGCAGCTGGAGCTTCTAGAGACAAACTCAGTTGCCCAGGGCCAGCTGTCATTGGAAGAAGAGATGATTCCAGAAGCTGCTGTCTGAGGCCCACTGCACCTGAGACTGTTTGCCTCCCTGTGCTTGGCACGTTCCTGGGACGCCATGGCCCCTCCAGCAGGCCCTCTCTACAAAAAGGACCAGTCCTCAGCTTTCTGACTTGAATTATGATGTGATAATTCCAAATGCCTTCCACTGCCCAAGGAAGACCTCGTAATGGAAATCTGTCTTTTTACTTCTCTTTGAAACACTTCTTTCCTCCCTCTCTCTCTCCCTCCTCCTCCTCCTCCTCCTCCTCCTCCTCCTCCTCCTCCAGTTCATCACAAAACTTTACTCCCTGTCAGCTTGTTGCGAGTACTTGAATGGAAGAACCCATCACAAGTAAAAACCATTTTTTATCAGTTTGCAGCCTTCTTGCAAGAATGAAAGGCTTTGGCTTCACAGCCCTTATCGGCCTCTCTTGCCAAAATCAAAATCAGCTGCTTGGCATCCCCAGCTCTTCCTTGAAAGAGCTGGAGAGTTAAACATCCTGGCGGGTCCCCGTCCCATTCCCCGCGAATGTGTGACCTACATCTCTCTCTGAAGTTGAACAAAATTGGGACATCAAAAGCGCATATTGGCTGTCAGGGGTTAGCTAGATTGCTCTAATTTTTTTAACACGATCGTTTTTGTTATTTTTTTAGAGAACACAATTTGTGCAGTTACCCTCTCAGATTGCAATTCTGCAAATGATGCACAATGCTGATGCAAACAGAGAATGTCACAGAGGGAGTTCAAGTGAAATGGGAAAAGGGAGTATTTGAATGTTTGTTTTGTTAAAGAGAAAAACTCACATAGTTTGTGCGAAGATAGTAAATAAAGCAATGAAAAGGAGCCTATCAGATTCTTGGCACCCACACGGGGTGTTTGAGCGCCTCCATAAAGGTGCTTTTGTGGGTCGACAACTGCAGGAAAGCAGCAGGAACTCCTGGGCTGAATGGAGCCCTAAGAAGCAGGGGTTTCGTCATCCGGGTCCCTCCAGAGCAGGAGGTATTATCTGTGGGGTAAAGAAACCAGAGAAAACTTCCTCCAAACAGGAGTATCTTTGTGTGTGGAACCTGAGAGACTCCCTCGCGGGCCACAGCTGTGCTTGAGGCCGGCACTGTAGGCATATTGTGCAGAGCGGAAATGCGCAGGGGAAAAAACGAGGGCCGCGGAGGTGGCACGGGAGAACAGTCCAGAATTGCTACTTTAATGAAGAGGTATGGCGTTTCAAAGTCTCAGCACCCTCAGTTGCAGGACTGTGTTTAATAAATGGGGTTTGAGGACTGGACAATAGAATACTGAAAATGTCACAGTCTTTATTACTGATAATGCCTTCAAGTCTCAATAAAGCACTGCTGATTTTTTAAAGGAGACTGTAAATTATATTCCTAATATTGATGCCTTTCATGCTCTAATCTCAGAATTTAGATGATGTCATTTTATGTATCATCTTTTGCTTTTGATTGGGGAGTCATTTCATCCTACACTAACTGCCTAATTAAAAGTATGTATTTCCAGCCGGGTATGGTGGCGCACGCTTGTAATCCCAGTACTTGGAAGGCTGAGACCGGAGGATCCGGGTTCGCGCCCAGCCTCAGCTACTTAGCGAGCCTCTGCAACTTAGACCCTGTTTCAAAATAAACAATAAAAAATAGGTCTGAGGGTGTAGCCAGAGGTAGAATGCCCCTGGGTTCAATCCCCAGTACTGCAAAAAAAAGTATGTATTTCCTCTTAAATAAGCATTATAGTATCAATTATGGAAAGACTTCAGATCCTTTGGCTCACCTTCATTTTAGCCGTGTGTGTGTGTGTGTGTGGTGTGTGTGTGTGTGTGTGTGTGTGTGTGTGTGTGACAGACAGACTAGGGATTGAACCCAGGGGGAGGTCTGCCTTTGAGCTACACCCCCAGACCTATTTTATTTTTTATTTTGAAACAGGGTCTCATTAAGTTACCACACACTGGCTTCAAACCAGCGATCCTCCTGTCTCAGTCTCCCAAGTACTGGGATTGCAGACATGCACCATTTCACTTGGCTAGTTTAACTTTCTTTTAAGTATATTTCTAGTCTTTGTTATAAAAGCACGATTTGTAAATTGATCCATTTTACTTTTGGTTTGAGACCTCTTTTGGCAAAAATGTCCTGTTCATATTTTCTCAGGCAGATTAGTAACAGGCACTTGAATATTGAAGTCCTAATTTTAGGTATGTGAGTAGTAATTATCGCAGTAGAAATCTTATGAAAAGTGATTTTTTTTTCTTTTGGCATTAACTTTGACCATGACCATAAGAGTTTCTTTTCACCTAATCTGAATTAAAATGCCTTTATTTTCACAAGAATGAGATTGGCTATTGTAATTTTGCTCCCACTTTGGCCCCATAAATGTATAGAAAAATCATGGTTTTATGTTCCTTCAGTCTATTTTTTGTTTTCTTTTGTGTTTTGTTTTGTTTTGTTTTGTTTGCGGTACTGGGGATTGAACCCAGGGGCATTCTACCTCCAGCTACACCCTCAGCCTATTTTTTATTCTTTATTTTGAAACAGGGTCTCACTAAGTTGTGGAGGGCCTCGCTAAGTAGCTGAGGCTGGCCACAAACCCGGATCCTCTGATCTCAGCCTCCCAAGTACTGGGATTACAAGCGTGTGCCACCATGCCCGGCTTCAGTCTATTTTTCAATAAATTATAGGTCCCTTTATTTATAGATCTTTAATTTGCCTAGTATGTTTCTTTTTCCCCAACACCTTCTCTAATTTTGCCTACTTTGGTGGGTGGGGGCATTACTTTTTCTTATTCTCAATTTCTTTAGCTATTTGCATTCAAATAACAACAGTTTTCTAAATTTCTTATAACTTTTTATTTTAAACTAATTTTGGATTTTCAGAAAAGTTGCAGAAATAGTACAGAGGATTCCTGTGTACTTCAGACCTCACTCCCTCAATAGTAGGATCTCACATGACCATGACACAATGGCCAAAACAGGGCACAAACCCTGACACGGTACTGTTAATGAAGCCCCATGCCTTCTTGGGGAATTTGCTTCATGTCCTCTTTCTGGCTCGGTTTCCAATCCAGGATCCACGTGGATTTCATTTCCTCCAATCTGTGGCAGTTCCTTGGTCTTTTTCATCTTTCACAATCTTGGTACTGTTGTAGGATGTCCCCCGATTTAAATTTACCTGACAGTTTCTCATAATTAAGTTCATCTCGTGTGTCTTTGGCAAGGACACGACTGAAACACCTGTGCCCTTTCAGCGCGTCACATCGGGCGCGGCGGGCCCCAGTCACGGCTGCAGTACTTCCCCACTGCACAGGTGCTGGTTTTCTCTTTGTAATTAATAAATGCCTTCTGAGGAGATGTTTTCATAAGCTGTGTAGATCATCAACTACTTTTGGCATCTGTCAGTAGTTCTTGCCTACATCAATATTACTGTACTTTTGCCTAATGGTATTTTCTATTTTCCTTCTTCCTTCTGAATTTATCAGTTGGAATTCTTCTGTAAGGAAGAGCTGTCCCTGTACTTCATTTCTTTCTTCATTCAGTTATCTATTTGTGTTAATTGGAATCATGGATATTTTATTCCCTGAGTCCTAATCCAGTACTGTGTCCTCCAGCCCCAAACTGCTCCAGCTCTCGCCTTTGGAACCTCCTCCTGCGAGCTTCGATGTGCTCCCATTATTTTATGAGCACTCCCTCACTTTCTGGCATTGCAAGACCAGGCTCATCTTATGCTTCCACTGGCGCAGTCCTGGAATCGTCCGTTTCTTCAAGCGGCCCTCCTGGTTCCTCTTATTGCAGAAGGGTTTTAGACACTAAGATCTGGGTGCTGGGTGTGCTCCGTGCCGTATGTGATGCCATAACCTTCAGACCTCTCAGCAGATGTGTATGTGTACCAGCACGTGTGTGCACAGACATCTAGACTGATTCATTCATTCTCTTTCCCTCCCTCCCTCTCAACTCCCTCCTTCCCTCCTTGTGTCTATCTCTTCACACTCCCTGGCCTTTTCCCTCTCTGTGTTCATACCATACTGAAACCTCCAACCTTGGTCCCCCAACAAAGAGTTCATTTAATCTTCTTCCTTATTTATTTATTTATTTATTTATTTATTTATTTATTGTGGTACCGGGGATTGAACCCAGGGGCATTCTACCTCCGAGCTACACCCCCAGCCCTATTTTTTATACTTTATTTTGAAACCGGGTCTCACGAAGTTGAGGAGGGCCTCACTAAGTAGCTGAGGCTTGCCGCGAACCCGGATCCTCTGGTCTCTGCCTCCCAAGTACTGGGATTACAGGCGTGCGCCACCACGCCCTGCCTTCCTCCTTATTTATAACCTCTTTCTTTGACAGTAAAACCCCTGAATCTTATTATCCAAACTTATTTGCTCAATCCTAGTCTAAAAGTTCTTTCTCCCCTGTTTGAATATTTATGTTATATTTTCACACCATCATAAAGTCAAAAAACTTGTAAGTTGAACGATCACAAGTCAGGGACCCTCTGTATTTATATCACTCCTTTGTTTCTTCCCAGCATCACTTGCCTTTGATCCTCATAAACAAACACTATATCCTTAAAGCACTAAGACCGTTTTTGTTTTTGTGACATTTTTTAATTGTATACATGGCCATCAAATTAAAATGTCAGAACATATCAGGAATACCAAAAAACAGAATTTCTCATTTTTCTTCACAAACTCTATTGTTTAATTTCTATACTACATATCTCCTATTCTGCCAACTGCATGAAATATTTGTCTTTAATCTACCTCCTTTAGTCAGTTTTCCCATCTGCTTTGTTCGTTTGTTTGTTTGTTTGACACAACTCCATCTGCTCTAAACTGATCTCATCATTCCTATCCTTTTTTAGGTCCTGGTCATCTAAAATCCAGACTGTTGCCATCATTTTCTGACACCCCCCCCCACCGATCCCGTTCCTGACTTGATAAAGCAGATAGACTCATTGAAAACCCAGAATAAGGTTGGACTCAAAACTTTTCCATCGGCTGCCCTTTCTCAAGCCTCTTAGTAGCTTCCAGTTCCCTTCCTGATCACATCAGCTTGTCACTTCTGAATTTGCTCCCATTCCACTGAAGTCACCCCCCCCCCGCTGTTCTCACCCGTCCCTCCTCCCCACAGCCAAGGTCTGCACTTAGCTATTCTTCCCAACCCTAGGACCTGACCTGAACCTGTTCACAGGCTCAGAACAGATCCCTGCTCAGGCCACCAGGAATCTGAATGAAGCAGAGCACAGCCTGGGGTCCGACCCTTCCTTGCAGGGAGCTTTCTCCAGTCCTTTGAACTTCCTCCTTTTCTTTTTTTTTTTATTTTTTGTGGTACTGGGGATTGAACCCAGGGGCATTCTACCTTCGAGCTACACCCCCGGCCCTATGTTTTTTTTATACTTTATTTAGAAACCGGGTCTCATGAAGCTGCAGAGGGCCTCCTTTTCTTTAGTTCCTTTAATCTCCATCCCTTTCACTTGCTGACCTCCACTTTGTCTACTAAGGTTGTCCTTCAAGATTGGGTCAGTGGTATCTTTTCTGGCTATATTTTGTGTTCATTTACTACTGTGTAAATGACTGTGTTTCATATGAGACACTGTGGCCCCGTGCTTGCATGAGCAAAAGGAAGACGGGATGGAAAAGCTCCCTGTGTCCTCTGTCCCCTTACCCTCCTGTTGTGCTGGGTCCTTTGCCAGATGTGAACTTGAAATTTGGAGAGATCAGTCACTGGGGAAATTTCCCATACATCTTTAGCCAAAATTACTATACCTATATTTAAGCTCAGCCCCTTCCTCTTTCATAGTAAACTTATATTAGACATAAGGTAATTCATTTCCCTGAGAGCTCTTTTTCTATTTTTTTTAATTAGTGGCACTTACTTGGCAATGTGTATTTTTGGAAAGGGAAAAAGTTGTAGTAAATGAATAAAGGTTGTAGTAAATGAAACTTTAGAATGTCAATTAACTTGATTTCCTGTAGGTCATAATTTCTGGTGCCTTTTTGTCAACAAGAAAGGAGGTTATTTGGTAATAAAATTTTCTTTTCTTGCAAAGAAAGTGCTCTGTGCAGAATTCTGCGTCCTGCTTATTCCTGCCTAAAGTATGCCATCTGGATCTGTCACAGGACCATTTATAGGGAAAAACTACCTTATGCTCTGCATTTGGTCTTTTAAAAAGAATATGAGGCCTATTGTGGGCCCATAAATACCAAATCCTACTTTGTGGTTGTTTGTGTTCGAGGGGTGTTATAGTATCCGAGACCATTTCCTCTGGGTGCCGTGGGTATATCATGTCTGTTGTTAGTTGTCTTAGACTCCGAAAGAAACCAGAGGTCTATGCTGTTTCATATTATTTTTCCTTTGAGAACTTTTAAGATTTACTTTGCAAAAAATGCAGGGAAGTAGTGGTAACAGGGAGTAAAAAAAGGTAACATTCTTCATAGTAAAACATTAAAACAATACAAATAAAGGGTTACACTTAACATAATGAATGTAGAGGATATTCCAGGTGACTCCAGAACGAGAGATGGCCCTCGACGTCTAGTTTGAAGAGCATATTTGTTCATGAGAAGCAGAAGGATGCTCGCTCGCACCATAGAAGTGAAGGAGGCCGAGTCTGATTCTCGCACAGGGGATATTCTCCTTTGAAGCCATTGTGTCGTATAAAGCAAGGGCGAGAGCATATGGAAACTTTCAAATAGAGAGTAAGAATGTGGATAAGCTAAGGAAACTATCCAATTTCCTAAGAAGACCAGAATGAGCTTTTAAAACACCCTTCACTAAAAATGCCGTTACAAATCACATGTAAGAATATTTATTTTCACTTGTGTGGCTGCTTCCTGGAAGGAGGAATGGAGATATGTTATTAATATGTAGGGAGTGGCGTTGCAGCACGGTGATGTAACCCCTTGGCTCTCAGACCACATTACACTTCTTTTTTCTATCAAGTCCATCAGGAGGCACCGTTCGCTGTGTGTCTCTGAGAGGACCTCCCTCCAGATGTACACAAAGCCCGAGTCAGTGAAGCTGTCCAGAAAGCCTGGTGCGGGGAGGGCGCCTGTCACTTCACATTTCACTGAGTGGGGAAATTGCAGCCCTGACTAGTGAGGGAGAGGAGAGACATCTGGTTTCCAGGGAGCCTCAGAATTTCCTTGAGCTCCAATTAGAGTCAGTGTGGTAGAATGTAATCCTCTGCGCCTGGATACCCCACATGGGAGAGGACTGCGAGGCGGTGCTCAGGAGCAGCAGAGCTGGAGGAGGAGAGGAGCCACCCTCGCTCTGGCCATGGGCTGTGCGGCTCTGGCGGCAGCCCCTGTGTGTGTGCCTGTCCCTGTCGCGTCTCCCGTCTGTGTCTGAGTGTGTGTTGAGCTCCTCTCTGATTTGGCTGCTGAGCGGTGGCTCTGGCTGCTGCAGAGGGAGAGGTAGGGCTGGGGTCCTGGACCGTTAGCCTCAGTCAGCTCTGCACTCACCATGCCAAACGGAATTAAGCCAATTGACACGCTGGACTCGCTTTCTTCCGTCAGCACAGCCTACTGCAGCGGCGGGCAGCCGGGCACCTGCAAGTACTGGATCCTCGACCTAGGTACACTGCTTTCTAGATGCTCAGCCTGCGCTTCTTTCTCTGCCGTTCCCTTGCAGGTGGCCATCCAACTGATGTGTGCTTTGAAGCAGAAACGTTTCATGTTCTGACACTGAAGTATGTTCCGTGGGGGGTGGTTTGTGGGGGACCCTAGAATGTGATGAGGAACTGCTCAGCTGTTAGATGGTGCAAGGTGTTTTTAATATCTAGGTAGGCATGACTTTTGATTATCTCTTTTTTTCTCAGACATTGCATGTAAAAGTCTAAAGTAATCAATGCTACAAATTGCCTTCTTATGATGTGAGTTGGTTTTATGTCTGTTTCAGGTTTAATTTTGTGTGGGGTTTTTCAGACTACTTGAGAGAACAGCAGTGTCCTGGCATTGGTATTTAAAGTCTGTGGTTCTCCCTCATAAGAACTGCAGCCATAAGATAAGGTGATATGAAGTTAGGGGAGAGGGGCTCTCACAACACCACCATTTTATTTTGGGGGAGTACATATGCTGGGTTCTGACTTCGTATACCCAAAAAGAAAAGAAAGGAAATGGTGATTCCTCCAAAGGTCATTTGAGATGTAGATAAACTCCACTTTGAGGAAAAGCCAGAATACAAAAGAGCCAAGGTGAGGGAAGAATTAGGTCCATGGATTCCCACAGAACTCTGCCCCCAGAGGCCCCAGACAGCCAGTTTCCATCAGTGACCTTTGCCATCTATCCAGACCATGCAACCAACAAAATGAGTCTCTCAGAGGCCAGCACCTCCGTACCAGCAGGATGGTGTCGCCAGAATCTCACTCCTGGCCCGGTTGGCTCTGAGTGTTGGTGTTCACTTCCATGCTGGCTGCTCTCCACACGTGCACTTCAGAGGTGGCAGCAAGGCAGAGGCCAAGGGGAGCTGGTGAGACTTTCTGGGCTCTTCTACTTCATTGTGAGCTCAGTAGAGAAGAAGAGTCGGGGCAGAGGGAACCACCAGAGGAGGGAGCGCATCAGTGTGAAAGGGGAGCACAGAAAAACATGCATTCGGCATCTGAAGAGGAATGCATTCTGCGTGTATGTTTGTGGAATACCAGAGAAAAACAGAGTTATCATTAATTCACGGGCCCTTAAGGAGGTAAGTGTTGGCCCTGTGAATATTGAATTTGTTGCTGGGAACATAGCTTCAATAATATTCCTTGGTTTTTGGTTCACAAAACTCTCAAAACATTTTTAAAAGTCATTGATCATAGTATTTTTATCCATTTGTATTAATTACATACATTGTTCCAGAATGGTCTGTCTCGTGAGATGGTAGCCTCGCTATGTGGAGGTGTATGAGGTTGGTAGGTCCATGAGGGACATTGGGCACTAGGAATTCCTGAGATGGGTAGCTAAAAGGAGATGATGCATAAGCTCTCTTGATTGAAAATAATAACTGATATGCAGTGAAAAGAACAATTGGTAGGGTCAAAAATCAGATGGAAAGTCTCAGCCACCAGCTAGCTCAGCATCTCATGTCAATTACCTTGTCTTGACAAACTTCATCATCTTTGTTTGCAAATGGAAATAACAATAGAACACCCCCCAAGTATCATATATATCCCCAAAGTTTAAACCAAAATATTGTGGTGAGCAATTTATCTAAGGAGTAGCAGATCTTAAGATAAAGCATTCTATCTGTAGAAGGAATTTTGAGCCCTAACAATATTCTAGCCCCTTCACAATTCTCTTGAAGTTCTATTATTACACTTGCTTTCTAAAATACTGGAGGACAATTGTGCTGTTATGGGTTTGTTTGTTTCTTTCTTTCCCTAGATATATTTTCCTTCTGACAAATCTCAAACTATTAGGAAACTCCAAGTGACAATTCTTCAAGCTCTTACCACAAAATTTTTAAGCTAACACAAATTTGAAAAGAAAATGGATGACCTGTAAAATTTCCTTGAGGGGGGGAAGTTATCACTTCACACTAAAGGATAAATGAGAGAAAAGCAAAACTAGTTCATCTCCCCCACATCCGACCCAGTGGAAAGTAACTATCCACCCTTTCAAACCTTACAGAAATTCCAGTGCAATTTCCCCAATATGCTTATATTGGGGTGGTATTTTAATACATTCTGATTCCACCTATTAAATTGGTTATGGGAAGATGCATATGCATCCGATTTGAAAAGGAAAAATGATTCTGGAAAGTATCCAAGAAATAAATCAGAGTAACTTTACAGTCCCCCTCAAATTATACAGAGTGATTGCAAAGTCACTCTTGCCCTGCAAGCAATCTGGGGCTTCACTTGTTGGAGGACTGGGGAAAAGACATTGTTCTGCTCCCTGGCATGTTCAGTGGGGCATCCTCCTGACTAAAAGTGAACTGTCTTGCTCAGAGCAAGCTACACAGAAGCATGTTTTATTTGCTGATGTGGCCAGTGCCAATAACTTACACAGCCATAAGCCAGGAGAGTTTAAGCAATTGTTAGAAAAAGAACTCAAGAGAAGGTAAGGTCAAGAAGACCTGTAAATTATCTTTTACATGGTTTCCCATGGGAGAGCCCAATTCTACTGATAATGGAACTATTGAATTGGTTCTCGTTTGAAAATAACTGTACTGTTTTATAGAACAGATGGAGTCTATTCAAGTGCTGTACATATTCCCTGACTCAAGCTAGGGGGGAGATGCAGTGAACAGATCTGTATACTAGTGTACTGTGTACTTTAGAATTCTAGAATTCTCTTCAAGTCCTCTTTTTTTTTTTTTTTTTTTTTGCTGTTTGGTTGGGAGTTTGGATTCTCACCAGTGCAATTTTTGTTTTTATAAATTAAAGGAAGACATACATTCCAAAGATTAAATATAGGATAATGAGATTTCTTTGCTGAAACACATAATACAAACCTGTTCTGTGAAAGTGTCCAGTACATTAACAGCACTTCTTAGTTCCCATTAAAGTTGTCAGTGTGTAGGAATTCACTTTCTTGTGAGTAAACAAAAGTTATAGAACTCCTCACACTATTCACTATGAAGGCCAGCTGTTGTAGATGAGGCACTATGCAATCTAAATTCTATCTCCAATCTTTTTTACTCATTAAGAATCTTTAAATGAGTCAGAATTGAAGATACGAAGTGCATTATTATCCAGTGGGAATAGTATTTACTGCGGCAGCCAGAACACCAGCGTTCTTGTCCCCCCTCACCCCACCCACATAACCTTGGACTCGTCCTTGTTCATCTCCATGAACTGCAGTTTCCTCGTCTGCCTTCCCCCAAAGGATCGTATGCTTGTTGCTATGGTTATTGTGTTCTTCAAAATCCTCACTAAAGCTTTTTTTCCTTACCTTTTAAGCAAACTGAATTTTAAAAATAGTTTGTTTCCTCGCGTTTTTGTTTTGTTTTTTGTTTGTATTTATTTATTTATTTAGTTAGTTAGTTAGTTAGTTAGTTAGTTAGTTTTGTTACTGGGGATTGAACCCAGAAGCATTCTACCTCTGAACTACACCCCCAGCCCTTTTTTATTTTGAAACAGGGTCTCACTAAGTTGCTGAGGGTCTCCCTAAGGTGCCAAAACTGGCCTTGAACCTGCAGTCCTCCTGTCTCAGCTTCCCAAGTACTGAGAGAACCGGTGTGCACCACCACGCCTGGCTGTTTCCTCATTTTTATGGGGGGAAAAAAAGACTTTCATGCTGAATGTGTATATAGTCTCAGCCCCAAATTGAAGAAACTTTATTTCGTGTTATTAGCCTATTTTAGGGTGAATCTAAGAATTCAAAATACTAAAACTTTTTGAAGTTGATATTAAAAATCAACTGAAACCTCCCCATAAAGTACCCCAGAAACCCAAAGGTCCCAGGTCAGTAGCCATCAGACAAAATGACCTTGGCTGGCTCTGGAATCCTGTCTTCTCTGGACAGGGAGCAGGCATCCTCTTCTTGAGCTGTGGTCTCTCTTTGGCATGTGCTCTTTCCAAGTATGTTTTTTCACATACGTTTCAGGGGGAACATAAATCTATGGCTTTTCATCCTGAAGAATTTCCTCCAGGTGCTCAAAGTCCGCCTCTGGGGTGAGTGAGCAAGTCTATAAACACAGCCCAGTCTGCGGGGAGTGTGGGTAATGAGCCATGGAATCCGTCCAGCGCGACGGCCTCCATTTCCTCTTCCTGTCCCCCAAGAATGGCGGTGGGGGCTGGGTAGCCACAGCCCAGATGCTCCCGTTAATTTTTTTCAAGTTCTCACATAAAATCATGCAAACATGAACGAAAGTACATCAGACCCAAGATATCTGGTTTCTCTGAAACTGTATGTGCTCTCACTAATGAAACTGGAAAAGTCGCAGCCATGGAGCAGCCGAGGTGGAATAGCACGCACGGGCAAGCACTGATATTTGGACACATTTCCTTCTAGTACTATTATGTGTAAAATGATGCCTCTTATTGACACCTTTGATATTTGACTGTAAGAAATCATCCCTATCATACTCATTGTCCATTTCCTCAGATGTACAGTTGGGAAAAATTTGTCATTACGTTTTAATAAATTAACAGTCCATACTGTAGTGCAAACATACTGTCGTGAATACCTGTCAACATGGAAACACTAGTTAAGCTTAAGTCTAAGGACACAGACGAAGTGCATCAGCCCTAAGCCTACTTCCCCTTCCTCTGTTATCTCTTGAAGCTGATGGATTATTAGGAGTGAGTGGCCCAAGGGCCCAGAGGCACACAAAGTTGAATAAGAGCCTCTTTACTAGCAAAAAGGGAATGTGCTGTGCTCACCGTGATGACGAAGGAACTAAAAATTGAATGTTTTTCCCTTTGTCTCTCTCCAGCTGAAAAGAAAGCCAGCATACAGTGCCCGCCCCAGCCGTCCTCCACCCTGGTCCCCGTGCAGAGGCTGCCGGGTTACTTCCTGCCTTGCTGCCTCCCGGTGGTGGTGCTTTATCACATGGGCACTAATTAAAGGCAAGGACAGGATCAGCACTAATTGGTGTTCCTAGCAGAGGCGTTCTGTTCGTTCCCTTTGTTTCCAAGCCTGCTTTGTTTCTTCCTGGAATCCCTCCAGGCTTCCCTTCCTTCTCACTAGTCTCCAAGTGGCTTGAATAACACGGACGAGCAGGGCAGAGCGCACCAGGATGACTTATTGACAAGAGGTGAGGGAGATGCTTAGAAAGCTGCCCACCCCTGCAGCCGGGAGCGTGCTGTACAGATAGAGCTCGCACTCCCCAGTCGATGTGAATAGCTCCAAAAGCAGGCACTCCAACCCTCTCTGTGTTCTTTGGCTTTTGTTGTTGTTTTAGTATGTGAGATCCTGCAGGGCAGTCCAAGAAATTACAGAATGGCGAATTAAAACCCAAAATTCAGTGCCATTCAGTACTGATGGGGGAGGCAGGGTCTCATAAAATCAAACTAGATGACATTATGGGATAGCAATCCTTAACCCTTTGTGTGCTCAGGAGCAGGTTGCGATGTGTGCATGCCCACGCACATAGCTGGGCTTTTTACCTTCTGGAATCTGCCGTTAATGTTTCAGTATTGTTTTTTCACGTGCTTATTCTACTTTCGTTGGAGCAACATTTTGCTTTTGTTAGAGTGTCACTAAAATACAATTGCAAAAGGAATTCCTAATTGGTTAGGGCTTTTTGTTTCTTGGTTTTTGAAATAAACAACCAGGGACTCTAGAATATAATATATTAGATATGTGCTCTGTGGTTTGGGAAAATGGTCTGTTTCCTCATTCTACACAGCTGTAACTCTTTCTAAACTAATATTCCATCCCCTGAGACTCTGAAACCATAGCTAACCTGCCCTGTAGAGGATGTGGAGAGTGACAGTGCTTGGCAGGCGCGTTGCAGAACATTCCAGGGCCATTTTTTTCTCTTAATGCTGTATAAAAATGAGTGTATTGTTATGTGGCTCTTGGCCAACATTTGTGAGTTTTCATGGTTCGTAGCATGTTTGGTTATGTGTATCTTTATGCAATGTGTGCATTTTTGAGGAGGTAAAAGGCTTTTTTCCATGCTGACATTCTAAATCTGGTCTTAATTTTAAAAGAATAATAATAAATTTATATATGAATGAAGTCCGTCACCACCTGAAATAAATGAGTCACATAGTTTAAACCACTAACCGCACAATATTCTTTTAAAGCATTTGGTATGGGAGGGTCTTTGTGTGTCCCCTGCTTCACTTAAAGACATGCCTCAACTTAAGAAACCTATAGCTAGCCCTCCAAAAACATTGTCAGTTTCCCCTTTAACAAGGTAACCTAATTCATTTTTCAACAAGTAATAAGACAACAGTAACCAAAAGTATAAATGCTCATTGTGAAGAATGCAGTTGCAAGTGTAAGTCTTCCTCAGATAGGATTCAGTCTTTCATTACTGCCCATGAGTTAAACATTCATGTTTCTTCAACAGTATTAGAACCTCTGGAAGACAGAATCAGACAGATAGAATGGTGCGTGAGCACCACGTGATTGCCTCTTTCCGCCAGAATTAACTTTCTGTTCCTATAAATGACGGTTGTCTATTCAGGGCCATGATAAATACTGCATTGCCTTGGGAACAACTTCTCAGAAAAATTGGGAATCAAGTACACATTATTTTATAATAATAATAATGAGAGAACCTCATTATCCCTGAGTCAGCCCTGTATTAAAATACTAAGTAATTAATCTGGTAAACACGCTGAATTTGTTTTTTAAAATAATCTCTCATTATGTAAATGATATGAATCTTAAGTAATTTTCTGAAAACAGCAGCCATTTGACTTTTGGGGAACACAGAGGATCTCAGATCTGAAACCACCGAATGAATAAAGGGGCGTTCAGCTGTGTCCTGGCTTCAGAGCACGCACACAGAGTGCTGCTGCAGGGCGTCCCACTGGAGGACGTCACTCATTCCTGGGTGGCAGGGCCTGGGTGGACATGGAGTCCCACACGGCGTACTCTCCTGCAGAGCCCCGTGGAAGTGGCCCTCAGTCCCTCCAGAGCAGCCGAGCCATGGGCTTCTGCCTGTTGATTCCATCGCGGTGGGCCCGTGGCACCCATCCCTCCTCCCCAGGCCTCTGCTCTCAGCGGGGATGTTTGCTGGCCGGAGCACTCCCCATTGAGGGCAGGTGCTAATGACTGTGTAGCCTGTGCATGAGGAGTGTGGGGCCAGGTTGGCAGGGTGGCAGAAAGCTGTTAGAAATGTCTTTGGTTAGCCAGGCGTGGTGGCGCATGCTTGTGATCCCAGTACTTGGGAGGCTGATACAGGAGGATCCGGGTTCGCGGCCAGCCTCAGCTACTTAGTGAGGCCCTGTACAACTTAGTGAGACCCTGTTTCAAAATAAAGAATAAAAAATAGGGCTGGGGATGTAGCCCAGAGGTAGAATGCCACTGGGTTCAATCCCCAGTACTGCAAAAAAAAAAAAAAAGAAAAATGTCTTTGGTTTACAGGATTCCAATGTGTGTCTTTCCAGGCTTATTTGTGTGAAGAAAAAAATATTTTTTTGAGAAACCATCTTTCTTTCATCCAGCAAGGCTGTCTTCAAACATCTGCTTTGCCCTTGTGTAAAGAAGCGAGTCCAAATCGCCTCCCATTGATTGCTAGCAAGATACCTCCTGGGGGTTTTTCCCCTTGATGATAGTTCAGACTCTTGGTTACAGAAAAAAAAAATACCTGCTCTTCATCCCCCCAAAAAAATATTTTAGGGACCAACTTACATCAAAAGCACTGAAAATGGCCCTATCATTCCAAGAAGACAAGAATGTGGGCTAGAAACTCTCTCAACTGTAAGTCACTATTTGTCCAGAGTAGAAAAGGATTGCATTAAAAGTAAGCCCTGACATAAAAGTAGGGTTAAAGAGGAAAAAACCTTTTTACAACTTTTTTTTTGTAACTGTGATTTTGAACGGTGTTTGGATGTATGCCGGGCGAGCCATCAGCCCTGGGACGCCTGGTTCTCCCTCTCCCACCTCAGGAGGAGAGCGGCAGGCAGGACCACGGCTTCAGCAGACCCTGTGAGGAGGGTGGTGTCTCAGCCCTCCGTTGCTGCTAGGGGCCAGGGTGTACCACAGCCCAAAGAGTCTGCCACTTCATGTTTATCCAGGCCTCTTGTGACTACAGCTGTCCTCGAGCTCTCTGGCCACAGGGCCTAGCAGTTGTCAAGCCCATCTTTCCCTGGAAGCCAAAAGCCTGGTCATGAACTGTCTACCCACTGCAGATCCTCTTGCGCCTGGAGAGTCTTGGTCCATCCATTCACTAAATTCCTATGACTTTTCTACATGAATCCAGGCCAACCCATTCCTCCCATTGTCCATGGTCAATAATGACCCTTTCTTCATTATTTCATCTCTGAGGTATTTTTAAAGTCCCACTTTGGCAATATGTGAGATCCTGTTCATCTGACTTGTCACTCAAAGGCTTGTGCCATCTGTCTAATTTTTGTGTGTAGTTTCTTCACATTTCCTTATTGGAAATTGTAGCAGTGGAAACAAAGACCTTTTAAAATGAAATGGTTTTCTGATTAGAAAGACTGACAGCATCCCCCTTGCAAGATTACGTTTGAGAGGAAAAGATGCTGGCATAGCCAACAAATGCAACATGGTGCTTATGCAATGTGCTTTTGTAATGCGTTAAGTGATTTCAGAAAGGACAGTGAGAATAAGTAGCACTTAGCGATTCTCTAAGAGTTGAAAGAGCACATATGCACGTGTGACTTTGCTGCACGTCCTGCGTGGTTAGGTGGATGTGACAAGCTTGAGTCTCTAGTACTCCTCCTGTTGGATATTGGTGAGGTGGCTACATTCTCTGCATGACTTGGCTTGCTAAGAGTAGAGCACAAATTGTGTGTGTGTGTGTGTGTGTGTGTGTGTGTGTGTGTGTGTGTGTGTATGTGTGTGTTCTTGCTTTTAGTCTTCACAAAGAAAGAGGCAAAGCAATTGTTTTTCACTGAGTTGCTTTTAATTGATGCCTGTGGCCGCATTGTGTTGAGGCATTCAGGGATCACGGGGAAGGGGCTGCTGGGACCCCTCCCGTGTGAATGCGTGGGAGAGAGCTGTGCAGGGAGCAGTGAACGCGTTGGTTCTTTATGTGCGTTTTCTCAGGCAGCCGAGACCATATGTTCTTCATTACAGCGTGAGCCTGGAGATTCTGTGCTGGGCCTCTGGTTGAATCTAGGGATTATTTATTTTTTTTTAAATTGTCTTTCTCCTTTTGTTTTCTATGTTCACTTCATATTTGAAAGCAGATACAAAGTTCATATTTTTTTTGCAGTAAGGACCCACTCCCAATCAAACTATAAAGCATGTAAAATTTGCTTTTCATATTTTCTCGCCACACTTTGAGTCATTACCATTCTGCAGACTTGTGCTCAGTGCCTCTCCACAGCTCCTAGCTTTTTGAAAGATTATTTCCAACGCTGACACAAAATCAGCATGATCGTCGCAGTCCAGAGCGAAGCCTGGGAACGTGGGTCCAGTGTGCGGAGCTGGGAGAATTTGGTGGACACGCTGTGTCCAGTCCACGTCTGGTGCTGCCACCTGACGGGTCCTCGTTGCTGGGGAGCAGAATAAGACTCCGTGGTGTTGAGAGACAGAAGATGAGTGGAACACATGTGGAGGCAAGGGAGCCGGCATGAGAAGGTAGAAATCAGTCAAGGAGTTTTCTCACACTTACTCACAAGTGGAAGATAGATTTTAATTTGGAGAAATGTTACCAAAATACTTGATTCTATATTCGGAACCACCAAAAGTATAACCATATCACTGGGCAGGGCAGTTTCTTCATTACTGAAATTCACCGAGTGGTGCCTCAGCTTTGTCTCACCCACCATCATCTTAATATCCGGGGCCTGTGAGCTGACGATCATCATTGTGTAAAATGAAGTTAAGACGTGGTCCCTAAAAGATGCGTCTGGAGGAGTAGCTTCCAGATTCACTCACTTTTTTGTGATCTGAGAGAGAATTTCTAGGGCACTGTGGTCCTCTTTTATTTAAAAAGAAAAATGCTACCTTGATTCCAAAAGCAGGGAATTAAAATTCAGTTTGAAGAGTGGAGAGATGACAGTCGCTTACTCAGAAATTTTGCTCTAGAATATTTGAAGCAATTCCGTCAGCAGTCTTACACAAGTAATTTACAGCCCGGATTTCCACCTATACGTTACTGCCTCCCTCATATGGTAGAAGAGTTTCCCCGAATAAAAACTCAATTCAATGCATTGAATTCTTGATAAGACAGATGTTTGAGAAACTGCCACAGGCCAGGTACACCTGATAAAGCCCTGCCCAACCTGTATTCAAAACAGTCTGATGGAATTACCTTCAGACTTCAGAAGCAGCTGCCCCAAAGTCTCCTTGAATTGTCTTTCTGGAGCACACAGCAATAACTGCTAAACAAACATTTCTTTGAGTCCTTGCAACTGAAATTGGGAATTAGCCCTTTGTTTTGGGCATTTGCCTGTGAGTTATGTTCATCCTGGTTAGAGTTTTTATCAAGACATCATTGCATTGTTCATTTGACACATATTTTTTAACACACACAGTGGACACAAAGATGGGAATAACTTTCTTTAAAACTAACTAGCTAGCTGGGTGTGGTGGCACTCATCTGCAATCTCAGCACTTCAGAGGCTGAGATAGGAAGATTGCAGGTTTGAGGCCAGACTCAGCAACCTACTGAAATTCTTAGCAACCTAGCAAGACCCTGTTTCAAAAACAAAACAAAACAAACAAAAACGAAAAGGACTGGGGTAAGCTAGACACAGTGGTGCACACCTGTAATCTCAGTACTTGGGAGGTTCAAGACCAGCCTTAGCAACTTAGTGAAACTCTTAGCAACTTAGTGAGACCCTGTTTCAAAACAAAATATCAAAAAGGTCTGGGGGTGTTGCTTAGAGGTAGAATGCCCCTGGGTTCTATCACCAGTACAGAAAAAAAAAGCTGGGGGTGTAGCTCCGAGGTAGAATGCCCCTGGGTTCACCGGGCGTGGTGGCGCACGTTTGTAACCCAGTAGTTGGGAGGCTAAGACAGGGGGATCACAGGTTTGCGACCAACCTCAGTTATTTAATGAGACCCTCCACAACTTAGTGAGACCCTGTTTCAAAATAAAGAATAAAAAATAGGACTGGGGGTGTAGCTCGGAGGTATTATGCCCCTGGGTTCAATCCCCAGTACCACAAAAAAAAAAAGAAAAGAATGCCCCTGGGTTCAATCCCTAGTACCACAAAAAAAATAAAATAAAATAAAATAAAAATTAAATTGCTTGGGGCCACTGCATGAAGCGGAGTTTGAAATATGAGACAGAGGTGTACTGGCAAGTCCCCCCACATTGTGTGTGTTTCTGTGTGCCAGACTAGCCTCTCTGGCACCTGTGACTGAGGGGTGCCTATCACTGCAGTTGCATGGGTCCCCCTCTAAGCCTGCAGCACCAGCCATCCAAGGAGGCCAGGCTATGGAGTCTTAGCTGTCCTTTTTTCCCTCTCTGGGCCTGGGGGTACTTGTCCTTGATCATCTCGCTGCTCTACTTTGTCCTACTTTGCTGTTTGCAATTTTTTTTCTATGTAAAAATTACCTCATATTAGTGTTAGGCTATAAGTTTACCAAAGCCTGTACCTCCCCCCTCTCCCCAGCAGCCTGGTAAGGCCAAGAAATCACTATCATTGTACACATCAAGAGACTAAAGCAAAAGAAGTGTGTTGCCTTACAAGATATCCGCACCCAGCAGGTAATACGGGGTGGAACCCAGCCCCACAGCTTGCCTGCCATTCCTCTGCAAGGAATACCCACTCAGCAAGTACCAGCAGAATCCCTGCCTGCACCTGCCAGGCTTCAAACCCCAGATGCACTCTATGAACCACAGCACAAGCCTCTACCTCCCAGTGCTGCTGAGACTGAAACCAAAGAAATGCAGATTTGGTTGAAACATTTTCAAATTGAGGGGCTGGGGTCCTTCATTCAGTTGACTGCCATACTCCGCAGTCCCAGTGTAGCTCTAGAACACTCACTTTCCGCCATGGCGAAAGGAGGAGAGAGTTAAAATGAAACATGATCCTCCTTAGTCTGCCGCCAGCCAGATAGGGTCTTTTTTTTTTTTAGAAAGAAGTGCTTTTATTAATCACAGATGTCCAGATTTACAGACTGGGAATAGGAAGAGATTTCTCTTCTCCCGAAGTTCTGGCACCGTGTGCTCATGTGGTGAAATCCTTTCCTGTGTAGGGCTGAAGGTCAGGACTCTGGCTTTCCACTTTTTTTTTAAGCTTTTTTTTTAGCTTTTTTCTTTTCTTTTCTTTATTTTAAGAAGAAATCCAGAAATCTAGCATAGACTTTGTGTGAACTTTGAGTTCAGCAAAGAAGCCATCTATGGGAGGCTTATTTCAAAATCAGAAGAAATAAACTTTCTTAGTTTCTTTTTTTCTTTCTTTCTTTCTTTCTTTTCAGAGACAAAGACAGATGTTTATTTAAGAAAGTGGGGGATACACATTTAAGGGAGAACGCAAGCCATCTCAAGAGGGAGAGAGCTCTTTGGGGTCTTTACAGTTCTTATTTTATAGGAGACCCACACACACAGCATGGGTGGAGGTCTGGACTTCCTCAGAAGCCTCAGCTTCTTGACATCCATAGGTGGTGACCGGGTGGCACCTGAGCTTGCCCTTCCTTATGGAAATGTTAATAATGACACACTTTTTATGGTTTATATTTGTGTATTCCTAAATTGTATTATGATCATCTTTAAGCAAAGATAATAGAGGTACTTGAACACTTGGCATTCCAAATCCTGCCACTCTGATTAAAAATCAGGTATTAATGGTAATAATAATAAATAAATATATATAAAGAGAGAGTCAGACAAATAGGGATTTGTTTATATCATCAAATATTATCAGACTATTATACAAATGATTTGTTTTGTCTCTAATAGTTTTGTTTTGTATTTTCCTTGTATATCTTTGTAATTTTTGTCAGTCAACATTACAGATATACAACTTCTAACAGAATAACCTAAACAAAGTTTTGATAGCCGTTACCTGGAAAGCAGGTAGGCTATAATATTGACCCCAATTCATTTAAAAGGACTGGTAAAGCTTTCCTTCTGGGTGCTCAGCAGCTGAGACTTGGAGAACAATCAGGAAATAAAAAGACTAAGGAGAGAACAGACAGTATTTTGGCCCTAGCCCTCCAAGGCCAAATGGAACCCAAGGAATGAATGATGGGACTCCTAAGGGCTTTGCAAATTCTGGTAAGTCACCCAACTTCCCAAATAGGGAGATTGTGAAGACCCCAGAGAAAAAGAGCCACCAATGCATATTCTGTGAAAAAGAGGGTCAGTGGAGAGGGGAATGTCCCCAGTGTTTCAAGGGCAGCTAGATGGTCAGCAAGACCATGACCCATCCTGGCAGATGGCACAACTGGTAGAGGAAAAACCTCACAAAAACCATGAGGTGCCTTGACTGACCTTAACAGCAAAAATTTTGTAAATATTTATGTTTGCCCAACATTGGGCTAACTACTTGGTCTTGAACACCAAGACCAAGCAGAAAAGTATAACCAAAAACAAGTGTGCTATTCTGGAGTAAAAGAAGAGTCATACTCATGGAGCCATTTAAAAGACGACCCACTTAATTTAACTAGCTATCTTCAGACTTTGGCTCCACCTTATATTCTACATTAAAATTTATAATGGTACTTCTGCTTTTAGGCTCAGAGAAGAAATATAATATGGCACTGACACTCAAAACTTCTGAGTCTTTATAAAATGCTATGCCAGGCATGGTGGCGGACGCTTGTAATCCCAGTACTTGGGAGGCTGAGACAGGAGGATCGCAGGTTCACGGCCAGCCTCAGTTACTTAGTTAGGCCCTCCACAACTTAGTGACACCCTGTTACAAAATAGAGAATAAAACATAGGGCTGGGGGGTATAGCTCGGAGTTAGATTGCCCGTGGGTACAATCCCCAGTACTGCAAAAAAAAAAAAAAAATAGAATAAAATGCTATAAAACTAAACCTGTCCCTCCTGAGGTTTTGCAGATCCAGGACCACCAGACACCATAAAAGGAAAAATTCCTATTCCTTTCAGGTACTGGATCATCTATGAATCCTGTTCAAAATTAAAAATTAAAACCTATTTAAGTTCCCCTATGTAACCCTATAAACCAGGAATCTTGCTTCTTTGTACTCTTGTGGAGCTTTTTCCTTTTTATTATGGGAATTTCTTTGCTAAAGTTCTTTGGAACTTTAAAGATACTTAGAGAGTTAATGGGGGCCTCCCATAAAGTGGGGAAAAGGATACAATAACCTTAACCCTAAAGAAAAGACGCTTGATTTATAGATTACTCTGCCAAATATGTAAAAACAAAAGATAGCAATAGCATTTAATCTTTATAGTAAGCAAATTATTAGTACTAAGAAATAAGCTTTCGTTGGTTTGCTGTCCTGGGGCTGCAAGCTGATCACAGATGGCTTCCTTATGTGCACACCTGAGCATCTTTTTAAGTGACTGATGGGCTGATAGTATCTCTTTATGATGAAGTCACTTTGTCCTCTTAATAAGGGACAGGTTACTTTAAAAATAGAAATAGAATGAAGTAATCCATCTAGGTCGTTTTGTTCATCTGTTTTTAGTATTTCCTGGACACCATGCCAGGCTTATCCCATTGTCTGGGTCCTCACAGTTTACATAAGTGCTATGAACTCAGTTCTGTAGCACCAAGGAGGCCAGGGCGCCTCAGCCATCCCACATTTGTACATACACATTACAGTATAGAAGCTGGTTCATTCCCATTGTTTCCTCTAGTCCCATACAGATGCCACAGTGCCACTGGGGTCCCAGCGGTCCAGCAGAAGAGCCTGGCTCAGACACAGGCCCCCGCCGAATCCAGGAGGCCCATGTCCCTCATCGATTGTCCTCCTGCACCTAGAGTCAGGGCTCCCCCAGGCTGAAAAGAGGAAAGCGCGCGCCTAAAGTAGGCATGGTATTCGCTTGAAGGTGTTCTTGCAGACAAGAAATCTGGTGATGGGGTGGGAAGCAGAAGTGAGACGGACTCTTTCTTCTAAGAAGGTCGCAGCATTGAGGAGGAGGACAAAGATGAGCAAGGGAAATGGGAAACAGGAACAAGCCATCCAAGTAACAGCCGAGGCACTCCTGTGCCTCCTGCCCCTGCATCACTGCCCCGCGGGGTGATGTTCACAGGCACCTCGCCTGACCTCCGCCTGTGAGAACATCACTCAGTGGAGGAGCGTGAGAGTCAGGCCACACGAAGGTGGCCTTGATCTGCTCTGAACTGTCACCCGAGAAGCAGATAACTCACAAACTCATGAACTCGACTAAAATTAGTTCATCACTAAACTGATCAGGATATGCCACTAACTCCAGACATCATCGGCAACAGTAGTTGACTTAGTTCATCAGTTGGTATGCTTGGGCTGGGAAAAGACAGACAGAGAAATAGCCTGTAGCTGGCTCATTTGCTCACCTGTTTGTCATCTATTCAACATATACTTATTAAGCACAGAGGACGTGACAGGAAGCCTGCTGACAGCTGAGCCCGTAGTTATCAACAAACCAGTAGGTTTCCTGGCTTAGGTGGGTCCCCGTTATGTCTGTTGTGTAAGTCTTCCCTCACGCATGGTAAAACCACATTTGACTTAGTTGAGTTACAGTCAGTGGGCCTCACTCTTTTTTCTGCCCCTCTCCTAGTTCATCTGAGGCACAGTGGGGATCCATCGTGACGCCTCATCACATCTCAGCTCACCGGGTCGCCTCCCAACCCCCACCTGTGTGCCACCTGCACAGCTCCTTGTCTGTGCCGTCATTCGGCTTAGTGCGTATGTGTCAAAGAAATAACTGTCTTTAAAATATAGGCTGTGAGGCCGGGCGTGGTGGCGCACGCTTGTAATCCCAGTACTTGGGAGGCTGAGACGGGAAGATCCGGGTTCGCGGCCAGCCTCAGCTACTTAGTGAGGCCCTGCACAACTTAGTGAGACCCTGTTTCAAAATAAAGAATAAAAAATAGGGCTGGGGGTGTAGCTCGGAGGTAGAATGTCCCTGGGTTCCATCCCTAGTGCCAAAAAATACTTATATATAGGCTGTGAGGCAGCTTGCTGTGCTTCTTCAGGCTGGTGGTTTCTGATGTTTCCATTCAATACTTAATGCCACCTACTGTGTGCCAGGCATAGTGTGAGGCGCTGGGTGTGCATCAGGCAGTAGAGCAGGTGAGCTGCCGCCCTCGTGCACCTTACTTCTCCTGACTTGCACACGAGGGCCTCGGGCCCAGCTCACTCAGAGGCCGGCTCAGCGCTCCTCCTCCCAAGGCCTTCTTCCTCCCACTCCTGCTTCCCCTTTTCCCCCGTCACAGTTGGCCTAGAGCAGGATAATTATGTGATCCAGAGAACACCATGTGGTGGGTCCCATGGGCGAGGAAACGAGGTGTAATTCATCTCTGTCCAGTGCAAGCCCAGGGCTTGGCTCTGAGTCACAGCACAGTGGACAGTTGAGAAATATGTCACTGGGTGGCCAGCAGAGTGTTGGTGCTTTAAAAAATGTTAGATAAATAAAGTATCCCTAGCATCTGGTTCTCTTCCTCGCTCTGTCCTTCCTGTGGTCACTCCCCCAGAGTCCTGAGCTGGGCTGTATCATCCTCCTTTGTCTTTTATCCAGAACAGATTCCTGAGCAGATGTGGGGAGGGGGCTTCATGATACCATTTCTCCTGCCTCTTCTGGACCATACCTAAGGAATTGGGCTGATGTGGAAATGGTTTTAGAATTCTCATTTAAAAATAAATGAAATTTAAGATTTGTATGAAAATTACATACATGTATGTATATGTTCACATATAATGCATACTTACATACATACACAAGGGAGATGGTTATTACTCCTTAACAGATACTTATTAGTGTTCAACCAAAGTCTGCCTCTAAGAAAAATCCAGATTTTAAGAGTAAGTGCTGCTGCTGAAGACGCGTCACCTGTTGTGGAAGGTTATACCTCCACCGCCCGTGTCTTGGGCCGAGGGAGAACGGGACAGCAATTAGACGGGCACTGGCTGTCTGGCGAGTGTCTGGAGCCCGCGTGGGAGGCTCTGCTGCTGGCTCTGTCTATAATCACAGGGCTGGCAGGGATTAGCGCTCCTGCTTTTTAACTGCAGCACATAATGTTCTCGGGCGCCACCAAGGTAAATACTGCTAATACAGGTGTGTGTATAAAAGGATATTTTCAAAGATTAGTTTAATACATTTTTAAGACTTCAAAGATTTAAGAGAATAACAAACAGTGAATGATGGTCATTCTGACAGTTCCGTTTCCTAAAGTAAGGCATTTTCTTGGACACCCCCATACAGAGCCCTGAGTCACATGCTCAGGAAGGGGCCGCAAGGTGTTCACGGTCACCTGTTTTCAAACTGTAAAGTAACATCTCTCCTAACTCCATGGAGTTGTTGATTGTCCATTGTTACCTGAATCCAAAAAAGTATTTTTCTCTTGAGAAATCATCAACCCAGAGGTGAATATGTATCATTTTTGGAGTCCAGTGAGAAGCTTGACTTGGATGTTTTCTGTAGAATTCGGGTTAGCTGAGGAGAGACCCCCGCCTCCGTCTGATTTGAAAATGTGTTGTTGTTTTTGTTAATTATTGCTGGTATTTACTCAAGCGTGTGAGATAACATTGAGGCTGCCAGTGAAGAGCATGCCTCTGGCCTGGCTGTGGATCAGAGGCTGTGAGCTGGCTCCTCCAGCAAACGGACCAGCTGTGCACTTGCCCCAGTCGCCCACTCCTCCTGGACGCTGGCCTTCCCAAATGGGTGCTGTTTGTCACAGTCTGACCAGAGCTCATCTCCATCATGTCTTAGATATATGACTATAGAGTTGTACTCTATTCACTGGTAGTGAGTCAAACTAATACATTTCTTTGACAGGATTAGTTTACAGCAAGTATGTCAATTTCTGTAGCTACAAACTTTTAAAATTTTCCTTTAGATTCTTTTTTCTTGTTTTTTGTTAATCCTGAAAATAATTTTAAAAGTCTGCCCTCCAGCTGGGCATGGTGGTGCACGTTTGTAATCTCAGTACGTGGGAGGCTGAGACAGTAGGATTGCAGGTTCGAGACCAGCCTCAGCAACTTGTGAGGCCTCCGCAGCTTAGTGAGACCTGTTTCAAAATAAAGAATAAAATAGGGCTGGGGGTGTAGCTCGGAGGTAGAATGCTCCTGGGTTGGATTCCCAGTACCACACACACGCGTAAAAAAAAGTCTGCCCTCCAGTGTCAGTGATATTTTAAGCAATTGATGACATTTTAAGTCTGTGTAGTAATGGCGTTCATCTTCAGAATTGAAGTTATTTTAAGAGGGGGCTGATATATCTTGAGAAAGATCCCCTCTAGGAAAACTCGTTTGGTCAACCTTCAAGGAGTAAAAGACTGCGCGTGTGAAGGATCGGCCTGTTGTTTCTCCCCTGTAGGTAAAGCCAGCAGGCAGCGCTCCTGCAGCCCACCGGAGCTTCTGTACAGCAGGGGGCTAAAACACGCTGGCTGAGTGACATGGACTTCAGCCCCAGGGGGACCTGTGCCATGGTCAGTAAAACTCCCTCTTTTGCTCTCATTCCTTCAGACTCGCTGTCCGTCTCCAGTAACGATGCCAGTCCACCTGCCTCTGTGGCTTCCCTTCAGCCCCACATGATCGGGGCCCAGAGCTCACCGGGCCCCAAGCGGCCGGGCAACACCCTGCGCAAGTGGCTCACCAGCCCGGTGCGGCGGCTCAGCAGCGGCAAGGCCGACGGGCACGTGAAGAAGCTCGCCCACAAGCACAAGAAGAGCAGGGAGGTCCGCAAGAGCGCCGACGCCGGCTCACAGAAGGACTCCGATGACAGTGCGGCCACCCCGCAGGACGAGACCGTCGAAGAGGTGGGTCTGTGCCGCTGGCCTGAGACTGCAGCCGTGCAAATCCAGGGAGGCCGAAGGCGGGGAAACCCTCCCAACAGTTTAAGTTGCAGGAGTAGTTGCTTGTCATGTGATAAACTAACTTGATTTACCCCAAAATCACCAGTGTCACATATCCCCAGGTTAGCAGGCTGTTAGATTGGAGGGGACAACTTGACAGATGATTGGAACAGCCGAGTGTGTGCAGTCCCTGGGGTCACACTCCACTCCACTCCCTGCTGCTTTTTGCAGAGAAAGCTCCACTTTTAAACTTGGAAGGACTTGTGGAGTATTTGGATCCTCAAAGTATTTTCCCCCAATATTTATACTTGTATCTTGTCCTAAGTTAAAAAAAATCCTATTAACCTCCTTGCTGTCCAAGTCATAAAGACTGGGTTATTCCCATGTCACCAAAGATAAGTGGACGTAGCCAGCCAGGAAGGTTTCTATTTCCTCTCGTCTGGGAGGCTTTAAATTGCACCACAAGAAGCAATCCCTGCATGAGCCCAGGCAGCCTTAGCACCGGAGATGGTGAGGGGCCTACAGTTTTTAACATGAACTCCCCAGTTCCACACAGGCTCAAAGAGGAAAAGAAAAAGAGACACAGATTTGGATTTGTAGCATTTTGTTGATTTGGCAGACATGTGTTTTCTGCTGTTCTTTTCCTGGGAATATTTCTGCCAAGGGTTTTTACTGGAACAGGAGGGTCATTTATGTACTTATGCATCTGTTCTATAAATCTGGGCCCTCTTGGCCGGGCACGATGGCACATGCCTATAGTCCCATTACTTGGGAGGCTG
Organism: Glis glis; assembly: GCA_004027185.1. NCBI lineage: Eukaryota > Metazoa > Chordata > Mammalia > Rodentia > Gliridae > Glis > Glis glis. The sequence continues at coordinate 8,547 of PVJS01008247.1, read as the reverse complement.
AGACAGGAGGATTGTAAGTTCAAGTCCAACCTTGGCAACTGAGCGATACCTGGTCTCAAAAAAAAAAATTTTAAAGGGCTGGGGGATGTAGCTCAGTGGTAGAACACCCCTGAGTTTGATCCCCAGTACAGTAAAAAAGAAATCAGTTTGTCCTCTTAGTAGGGCTAAAACTGGATGTCTTTTATATAAGCAAGAATAGAGAAAAAGGAATGTGATTCATATTCTTAAAATGCATCTTGGAAAGCTGGGTATGGTGGTGCACACCTGTAATCCCAGTGCTTGGGAAACTGAGATAAGAGCTTTGCAGGTTCAAGAACAGCCTCAGCAACCTAGCGAGACCCTGTTTCAAAATAAAAAATAAAATAGGGCTGGGAGTGTAGCTCAGAGGTTGAATGCCCCTGAGGTTTGATCCTTAGTACAAAAAAAAAAAAAATAGTGTCTTGGAGCTGAGCATGGTGGCATAGTCCTGTAACCCCGTACTTGGGAGGCTGAGACAGTATGATCACAGGCTGAGGTGTAGCTCAGAAGTAGAATGCCCCTGGGTTCAATCCCCAGTAACACACACACACACACACACACACACATCCTTGGATTGTATTTTTCTTTATGCCCTTATTATTTCAGGGAATTTTACTCTAACAAGGTCCCAGAAATGAAATCAGCAAGGCTAAATGAACTGAGTCAGCATGAGGGTTGTGGTTCCAATCTGTGAGCCTTTTTCTGTATTGTCCTCTTGAACGTGCGATGAGTCCAGAGCCTGATGGATGTCCCGGTCCCTTCAGACGACACATTCACGGCCCTGCTCTCATCCAGACTGGCAGAGCAGTTGGATTGCAGCAAGGGACTAGAAAGTTACCATCGAGGTCAAAAAGAGCTCGTTCCTGATTCCTTCCATCCCGCTCGGCTTTCCTCACTGACCCTGTGGGTCCCAGCGTCTGGCAGTCACGGCTTAGGGTATAACGAGCAAATGTTGATTTGGTTTCAGAGAGGCCGGAATGAAGGCCTCAGCAGCGGCACGCTCTCGAAATCCTCCTCCTCGGGGATGCAGAGCTGTGGAGAAGAAGAAGGGGAGGAGGGGGCTGACGCTGTGCCACTGCCCCCACCCATGGCCATCCAGCAGCACAGCCTCCTTCAGCCGGACTCGCAGGACGACAAGGTAAAGGGGAGCCCGTGCCCCTCTGTGCCAGGTGGGGCCCTTTCGGGAGCTGCTCCATGCCAGCCTTCTCAGGGGCTAGGGACCACGGGGTGTGGACAGGGGCCAGGGCAGCCTGGCGCTTCCCAAGCCGAGTCAGCCTGTTGTACTCAAGAGTGTGACTCGCAAACCCATTTAGAATAAGCACTAGGCCAACATGTGCAGTTGGCCGTAGCCATTTGGTTGACAGTATAAATAGGTTCAGCTGGTGCATCTTAATGATGCTTCAGGAACTGCTGCCTTTAAAGTAACTTTCAAATGTCCTGATGTATTGATCAGAGTCCCTGAGAGAACAAAGAGAGAAATCCCACGCAGGCTTTCTGAATGTAGCACCACATGAATAGTCGGCCATCTTGGTTCCTCGGTGAGGTGTTCTTGTACACAGGCTTCAGTTTAAAATAAGGTTGTGTCATGTTTTCCAACATGACAAACAAGTTTGTGGGATCAGTACACTTGGGCATGGGCGCAGTTATCCAAGGGTAGGAATCAGCGGCGCACCGTGAGTCTCCTCTTTGTATGTATATGGAGGCTTCGAGCCATGCAAATCTTTTTTTCTTTCTCTCTCTCTCTTTTTTTTAGTTCTTACATAATCTTATTTTGTCAATCCCAATTGTAGACCCCTAAAAATAAAATATCGAAAAGGCAAGCTGGTAAATGTAGCTTGCTGGTCCCCTCTAGCGCGCTGGCCCATCAAGCCCCTCATAGTTGTCAGGCATTGGAAACCAGGCCGTGAAGTCATCACTGGATTTTAATTTTGGCAGTAACAAGTTTTCTGAATAAAACAGATGTGTTTTCGGCATGTTTCTCTTCATTTTCCCCTTCTCCCTCCCTGACTCCCCTGTCAATCCCAGCACAGTTACTTGCTGGGTTAATTATACTGTATTTGACGGAGGACCTGTCACAGCCAGAGATTGGCAGTTGTGAGGCCACGTCCAGTCACACTGTAGTCTTAACTCAAAGCAGACGTCCCCCCAGCCCTTTCTTTGTAGAGATCTACTTCCTCATCCCTTTTTAACATGCACTCCATGCACAGGAAGGGTGCTGTGGGTCTGGGAGCAGTGACTATGAGCTGCAGGGTCCCTAAAGATTCGAGTGTATCTGAGGTGCAGGCCCACGCTGTGGGGTGGGAGGGAAGGGGGCCTGAGGTGAGAGAGGCCCTCAGCCCCGGGGCCTTTAATCACTAGCCAGGAAATGAACACTATGTGGGTTTTCTAAAAATTTCTAAGCAATTTTGTGACTCTCTGAACTATGCCTTTTTTGAAATTCCTGGGTAGTTATTCAAACAGTGAGGGGCCAGACTTTGTTGACTTATTCACCAAATAAGATAGTCCCCTTCCCCCATATAATTACAGAGTGAATTGCACTAAATTCTCCCTTTTCCTAGAATCATGCATTAGTTACTGTGTTATCTCTTTGGGTATTAGCAGTAGTAATTCTTCATTTGCAAAAATCTGTAGTGATATTCCCAGACAGTATATTATCTTGTGACTAATTTTTTGTTTTGTTCTGTTTTCTCTTTTTTGTAAACTTTCACTGCAGCATTATGTTGATTTGTGTTCCGTGTCTGTTTTGGCTCAGTTTCCTTACCTTTCCATTTGATTTCTTTTTTTGTTTTGTTTTGTTTTTGTTTTCTTCACTCCATATTCCAAATTTCATCAGACCAAACCAGCATCTGTTTCGTAAAGTCCTATTTTGGTCTGCATGTGTAAAAGCCCCGTTGTAAGTGTACAAGTCTGTGCCTGTCTCCTGTGAGAACACATTGCTAGGACAGCCAGCCATGTGTCGCACGCGTCTCTGCTGTCCTTAATATGAAGCAAGGCTCGTGTTACTTACGCCCCTGCTAGTTCCCAGTTAATCCACGGTGCAAGTAATCTGCAAACACCCCGCGTTTGCTCATTACTGGCTTTGAACTTAGCAGCCCCCCCCCAGGTTCCCTTACTGTCACCCCGTTGCGCCCTCGGTTCTAGCCATAAGTGGCATCTGATAGCTTGTGAGGCCTCAGCTCTTCTGTCCTCTGCACTAATCAGTGGGGAAATGGATGGCACAGAAAATGGTGAGCTTGTCCCCCTCTCTTCCCTGTCGGGTCACCACACCCTGGCTCCTCTCCTTTTCTTTCTCATTTCTTCCTTTTCTTAATCCCATAAACACGGTGAAGCCATTGTTGGTCTCCTGTTCTGTTTCCTGAATATCTAAGGATTCGCCCATTAGACCATAAGCCCTCACTCTTCCATGACCGGATTCTGTTTCTCCTCCTTAGCCGAGAGCCAAGCCGGCAGTTGCAAAAGTTTCAGTTAGGATGCTCTCATGCACAGTCACCTCTCTGAAAAGCAGTATGATGTTACATGACTGCAGATTAAAAACAGACATTGTCTGCTTCCCACATGTATCCCAGACAGGTTTTATTTAATGTTTCATGTCAGAATATTGTAAATATTAAAGGATAACTCTAAATAAATGCAAACAAAGACAAACTTGTGGTCTTTTTGTCTGGAATTACTTTTTTTAAAAAGATGAAGCTTGCAGGGCAATTCACTGTCCGTCCAGCTACTAATGTGAGCCCTCCCCTCCCCCTTTCTTTTCTTAACTCTGCTGTAGGCCTCTTCTCGGTTACTAGTCCGCCCCACCAGCTCCGAAACTCCCAGTGCAGCGGAGCTCGTCAGCGCGATCGAGGAACTGGTGAAGAGCAAGATGGTAAGCCTGGCTTCCCAGGGAGTCTGAGGCTTGGGAGCTGCTCTCCTATGCTGCACGTAGAGGATTTTACCTGCACCCGGGTATTGCTCTGCTCTGCAGAACATGGCTGTGGCCACAAGACCACCCTCACTGCTGACTAAGAGCAAGTTTGGAAGTCCCCACAACAAACCTCAGGTTTACCAATGTGCTTGAGGGACTCACAAAACTCCAAAAAGACGTTATCCCCATAGGTGCAGTTTATTACACGAAAGGACACAGATCAAAATCAGCCCAGGGAAAAGGCACCCAGGGCGGGTCCAGGAGAAGGCTGAGTGCAAGCTCTGATATAAGAAAGTTCTGTAATCCCAGTACTTGAGAGGCTGAGACAGGAGGATCACAGGTTCAAGGAAAGCCTTGGCAACATAGTGAGACCCTCACCAACCTAGAGAGACTCTGTTCCAAAAACAAAAAATAAAAAGGCACTGTTCAGTCTCCAGTGCCAAAAAAGAAGGAAAAACTTCTATCATTTCTCATTATTTGATAACAGAAAAATCTATCAATATGGATCAGTTCATTATTGTTTTTACTCTAACTAACCATTCTTATCCAGCCCCTCTGATTGAATCTTTTTTATTAATAGTATAGTTTTGTTTATTCAATACTATGTAATTTCACAAACATATTGATCTTATAATTCTACCAACACATCTTCTGTACTTCCTGACTTAGGAGATTTTCTTCTCCTAATTTCACACTATCATGGGCTGTAGACAGTAAGCGTCATGGATTGTCTGAATTCCTTCCAGGCTCTGGAGGACCGTCCCAGCTCCCTCCTCGTTGACCAGGGAGACAGTAGCAGCCCCTCCTTCAACCCTTCGGACAATTCCCTTCTCTCATCCTCCTCGCCCATTGACGAGATGGAAGAAAGGAAATCCAGCTCTTTAAAGAGAAGGCAGTAAGACCGAAACGTTTCCATTGTCGCTGTTTTCCAAGTTCCCTCCTGACTCTGTCACCATGAAAACTGAGACTGGACTCATCTCTCCTTTAGCAAAAAGGAGATCCAGGGTCTCTATTTGAGAAATTGTACTCGTGGGATGTGAGTGTGTGTGTGTGTGTGCGCGCGCGCGCGCGCGCGCATAAAGCACTTAGAACCTCAGCTCAGTTTCTATTATTTTATTTGCCTATTATACTTTACAAATAAGAATGATACAAGACAAGAACAACTTGAGTCACTTGTGGTGAGAAGCTTGTATACTTTCTATTGTATCTGTAGTTGTGAGCGAAAAATAAAACAACATAACGTTAGAACCAGTCCCAAAGACTTGAATATTTTTCACATATAACTTAGCGGTAGTGTTTCTCAATTGTAATAAAGCAGCTTCTGGTAGAGTCCTGAAAAAGGGTTTAAGCTCGCCTCTGGGGAAGAAGAGTAATTGTAAGCTGCACGCCGGCAGAGACCTGGTTTTATTCAATAGTACATCCCCGCACCTTGAACGGCATGGGGCACATGGAAAGTGACAGGTTGGTGTTGGTTGACTGAAGAACCACGGAATGAACTTTTCAGGCCAATTGAGATTCTTCTCTGTATTGATCAAGTGATTGTCCTCATTGCCTGAGTGCCCCTAGTTCTTACAAACAGAGCATTTCCGAGTGTTTTGTTCAGACCCAAATCTTGAAACATCTGAGTTAAAAATTTTCTCATATGTCCACTGAAGTTTAAAACAACTTAATCTTTAAAAAAAATCGCTTCCCCCAATTTCATATCTTTATAATAAAGTTGCGTCTAAGCTTCTCTTTGTTGTCTATATACACATCAGAATCCGGTAGGATCAGTGTGAGTGCTCCTCTGCATGTGGGTTTGACTGTCTTGACTGCCAGAGCACTCATGGGTCACTCGCTTGAACTCTTGAGTTGGGACACCCAAAACTTTAAGACCCAGGGTGTAAATTTTATATATTACTATCCAGTCCTAAAAGGAGTCTTCTGACAAAATGCAAAAGTGCAGAGGAATTCATTTAGAAAACAGAGAGTTTAGGTCGTAAACACATATTTTTCTCTTTCTTTTTCTAGCTACGTTTTGCAAGAATTAGTGGAGACGGAGCGTGACTATGTACGAGACCTTGGCTATGTGGTTGAAGTATGTACTTTCAGAAATTTAATAACCTTGTAGCAGCCCCAAGAGTTGTTCAGAGAGGTATCCCTTGAGACAGTTTAACAATGATATCTTCCAAAAACTTTAAAAACATTTTTTTTGCATGTATGTCACTATCAACATGATTTACATTATGATGTGAGACTATAATGCACCAATAAAAGTAAAGTAAAAAAATTTTCACACACACACAAATAAATAGCCAACAAATTATTTCTAGAAGATAAAATTTAACTGGTTATCTTAGCAATTCTGCAGGTTCTTAATATTCAGTTGTAGGCTTTTTTTTGGCATGGTACATCTGGGTATGATCTTTTTTATATAATAAAGTTTTTAAATTATTATATCCAACAATATTGTAACTATTTTATGGGAATCCTACCTTTAATCATTTTATGAGAATGAATATCACACAGAAATGATTACATTATTGGTTAAAAAAGTCAGTGTGGTCCAGCTGTGGATTCAGTTCCACCCTGAATCCACATGTTCCGTTTCGTCTGTGGCTACACCAGGTCATTTACTTACAGTTTTGTACAGAATAAATGTGTTGCCATTTTCATTGACCAGAAGTTCTAAGCACGATTAGCCATAGTGAAACCACTGCCTTTTTTACTACTAAGGGCATAATCATTTTAAAAATCTTAATTCATCAAAAAGCTATTTTTAGTCAGGCATGGTGGCACACACTTGTAATCTCAGTACTTGGGAGGCTGAGACAGGAGGATCACAGGTTCACAGCCAGCCTCAGATACTTAGTGAGGCCCTCCACAACTTAATAAGATCCTGTTTCAAAACAAAGAATAAAAAGTAGGGCTGGGGGTATAGCTCAGAGGTAAAATGCCTCTGGATTCAATCCCCAGCACCATAAAAAAAAAAAAAATATATATATATATATATATATATATATATATATAGTATAAAATTTTATCATTTATTCTTCCAGCTTTGCAAATATATACAGGATGCCAGGCGTAGTGGTGCATGCCTGTAATCCCAGTATTTGGGAGGCTGAAACAGGAGGATCACAGGTTTGAAGCCAGCCTCAGAAACTTTGCGAGACCCTATTTCCAAATAAAAAATAAAACAGGGCTAGGGGTGTAGTCCAGAGGTAGAAGACCCCTGGGTTCCATTCCCAGTACCTATATATATATATATTTTTTTACACATACAACATACAACATACATACACACACACACACACAGGACAATACTTCTTTTTGGGTGCACATCCCATTAAAGTAACAGCTATTACAGTTAGTTATGTAACATAAAAAAATTTCACATGCTTGATTTGTCTGCACCATTGTTAACAGGAGGGTAAGTGTCTTGAATACTAAAGAAGTTCTCGTATAGGCTGAATCTCATTTGAGTTGAATAGACATTTTAAAGCTGGTTCAGCACCAGGTTTAATCAACTTTTTAAATCAATTTATTAAAAAGAATAAAGAAATGCAAATCTTTGTTTATACGAGATAAATGCTGGAAACAGAATAAATATATTTCTAAACAACTATTTAGTATTTACTAGCTGATAAAATTGTTTTATGAAGCCATATACATTTACTTAAGCTATTTCATTTCCGTAGGAGAATCTTAATCTATGAATGCTAAATAGTTCAAGGAGAGAAAATTATAGTAATGATGTTTAACTGTATTTTTCAAGTACCAATTAAGGATGCTTTTCATATAGGGTTTTTGGGTTTTGGGTTTTAGTTTTTGGTTTTTCATTAAGAATTGGTCACAGGACAGTGTGTACGTCTTAACTTGTTCTTTGCAACTATCAATCTGTCCCATAGATAAACTTGTCTTTACTTATTGCATTGTAGGGCTACATGGCACTTATGAAGGAAGATGGGGTTCCTGATGACATGAAGGGAAAAGACAAGATCGTGTTTGGCAACATCCATCAGATTTACGACTGGCACCGAGAGTACGTAAGATGCACCTCGTGCTTGCTGTCGTGCAAGGCAGCCGCACTTGCCGCCCTCCTCGGCCAGTGGAGAGGAGGTTTACGAGCTCATTCGTCTTGTTACCTGCGTAGCCTCAGGGAGGAAGCTGGCGCGGAGGACCTGTGACGAACCAAGGAGTTCGTAGTAGCATTTCGTGGCATGGGGGACTCCTACCTTTTGCATGCTGGGCCATGCCAGGACACCGTCAGGGAGTAGCCAGAAGCCCCTCACAGAGGCTGACTGCCCGGGGTCGTGGCCTCGTCCTGCCTGACCCCGAGCCCTGTGCTTCATCTCTCTGTGCTTCCATCCGTCTACACCACCTCATGGGAATGTTCTGAAAAATGACGGAGTTGATACTTCCGAAACAGTTAAAAGCCAGGTGTGGTGGCACACACCTGTAGTCCCAGTACTTGGGAGTCTGAGACAGGAAGATCGCAGGCTTAAGAACAGCCTCTACAACTTAGACCCTGTTTCAAAATAAAAAATATAATAGGGCTGGGGGTGTAGCTCAGTGGTAGAGCACCCCTGGGTTCAATCCCCAGTACCACAGTAGATGATAGATAGATAGATAGATAGATAGAT
>PVJS01008246.1:0-53714 GCA_004027185.1 Glis glis | reverse complement strand
AGAGAGAGAGAGAGAGAGAGAGAGAGAGAGACAGAGAGAGAGAGAGAGAGAGCTGAGGCTGGCCACGAACCTGGATCCTCCGGTCTCCACCTCCCAAAGTACTGGGATTACAAGCGTGCGCCACCATGCCCGGCTCATACAACTATATCTTTATATATCAGAAATTGACATCTTAAAAAGGAACTTAAGATCTGGCAATAAAATTGAAAGTTCTTTTCAGTTTACAAATGTCTTATTTATGCAGCTAGTCAGAGAAAGGTTTCCCCCTCATAAGATAAGAACCATTCAACTCTTTAGTGACAATGAATCTCATGATATAACAAGGTATGGAATAGGAGGAAGCGGATATTTACTTCTGAAATGTTTACCTGTGAGGCCAGGAGAGGGTTCTCTTTTTGGAAGGCACCCGTAACAGAGAAAATATAGTGCCAGCTCTCTGAGTCATGAGTCACAAACAGGACCGGTGGATTCCTGCTATTCCTATTGAAGCATTGTTGGTTAAATGGATTCTGACTGAAGGAGCATGGAAGTCAAATCACCATTTAAATCCCAGGACCTGGGAGGCCGACACAGGAGGATCAGCAACTTGTGAGGCCCTCCACAACCTAGTGAGACCTGTGTCCAAATGAAGAATAAAATAGGGTTGGGGATATAGCTCAGAGGTAGAATGCCCCTGGTCAGATCCCTAGTAACACACACACACACACACACACACGAAAACAAAAAACAACACAGTGTCAGCCCGGTGTGGTGGCGCACGCCTGTAATCCCAGTATTTGGGAGGCTGAGACAAGAGGATCACAAGTTCAAGGCCAGCCTGAGCAACTTAGCAAGACCCTGCTTCCAGATAAAAAATAAAATAGGGCTGGGGTTATAGCTCAGAGGTAGAATGCCCCTGGGTTTAATCCTCAGCACAAGAAAAAACAAAAAACACAGTGTCAATATGATTATTTGTACAATAAGGGAATAAATTGGTCAAATCAGTAAGCTTCCAAATAAGTTTTTTTTTAGAACTCTCTTTCAGTTGGGGACTTTCTTTAGGTCATATGTATATAAATATGTACACCTATGTAAGTATTCACAAATTATGTATAAAACTAAAAATTATGGAAATTGTAGAATAGAGGTTCCCACCAGGACTCTACCAATGAGTTTCAGGATGGCAGGTAGTTCACATACCATCACATGTACCCCTTTAAAGTATGCATTGTGTTTGCAGCTGGTTTTTCAGTGGTTCAGAAAAAGAATCATCATATATAACAGAGAGAGAGAAAAAAAAACACATGCTAAAATGTTAGCAGGGAGTCTGGGTAAAGAGTATGCAAGTTTTGTGTATGGTTCATACAGATTTTCTTTAAGTTTGAAATTACTTCAAAATAAAATATTTGTAAAAGCAGAGTCGGGCTTGGTGGCGCACGCCTGTAATCCCAGTACTTGAGAGGCTGAGACAGGAGGATCACAGGTTCGAAAACAGCCTAAGCAACTCAGTGAGACTCGCATCAACTTTGTGAGACCCAGTTTCCAAATAAAAAATAAAATGTAGCTTAGAGGTAGAATGCCCCTAAGTTCAATCCCCAGCACCACACACACAAAAATAATAATAAAAAATAAAAGCATACATTGTAGTGGTGTTTAGTATATTCATAGAGTTGTACAATCACCACTGTCTGCTTCCAGAAAAATGTTTTTAATGCATACTTTTTCTGTGTTTATTTTGCTGTCTTTCCTTTCCTTTTCACTTGACATACAATAGCTGATATATCTTGACATAAAAATTTCATCACCATTTTCTTAAAGTTTTTAGATATTGAACTAAAAGATCAAGGTATGTCATAAGTGAAAAGATGTAAAGTATAATTAAGGCACTTAAAGTGAAAATTCTTGTTTGAAAAAAAATGAAAGTAAGCAAACTGCTTTTAACTTTAGTATATATCTCTTATTGAAGTGTTTGTGTAGAATTTTAGAATGAATTGTTAGTCATATGCAAAACTTTGTCTACTTCTTAAAACTTGAATTGAGGAAGGAAATGCCTTGTACCAACATGGCAAATGCTTCATTATAATAAGAACATTTCTGTTTCTTCCTCTCTTATTACTTTGTTCACTGGACTGGGTCTTTCCCTGAGAGGTAGAAAATCTTTAGGGAACCGCCTTGATTAGTGTATATACTGAGGCAGTATAATCAGTGTTTGTAATGTTTTGATAAAGTGGATTTTTAGTAATACAATTTTTGTGTGTGTGTTGTGGGGGTGCTAGGGATTGAACCCAGGGCCATTCTACCTCTGAGCTACACTCCCACACCTATTTTACTTTTTAGTTTGAAACAGGGTCTCACTAAGTTGCTGAGGCTGGCTTCGAACCTGCAATCCTCCTGTCTCAGCCTCTCCCAAGTGCTGGGATTACAGGCATGTGCTGTCCCTCCCAGCTTAATAATATAATTTTCACTCTTGTTAGTGATACATGGTATTGTTTTTCCTTTACACTTAATTGGAACTTTATATTTGCTCACAATTAACCAGAACATATGGTTCACACATCGTGTTAAAGAACTGAGATGAGTGTGCACTAGTCTTGTACATTGTTTTTTATACTGAATGTACTCTGGGTAAAAACGTGAATCTGAGTAAGTACTAAAAAAAGTAGTTGCATCTAAATGCGGCTGAGTTTTTGTCTAATCCCCTGATTTAAAATGACCCAGAGAACTGTTTGCCAAGAGGTAAGGGAGAAGGAGACACTGTCATTCCTCATAATATAGGAAAAAGTTTTATAAAAATTGATTTTTATATCAATAGGTACAAATTATTCTAAAATAATTTCTACAAAGAATTATTTATATGACAGTGCTAATGTGTCTGAGTATTATACAGAATATGTTTTTTCATACAGTTTTATTTATTTTCTATAGGAAAAGTAGCCATCAAAAAAGAAGACTTGTGTAACCACAGTGGTAAAGAAACTTGGTTTTCACTACAACCTGTTGACTGCAATTCAGAGGTTCAGGTAAATATTAAGGCTTAAGTAATGCAAGAGATTGTCACAGAAAATTAGTGAAAAACACACTAATTATACTAGTTCATGTAGTTAAAGCTCATTATACTTCGTTTTAAATTCTAGCACCAAATTTTATAGGCCTTTGGGTAATATAGAGCTGAAAAGAAGTAGCTTTGGTGTGTGTATTCAAGAATAATGCACATGTGTGGGCTTGGGGATATTATATTAGGAATGACTTTTTTTCTGCCTTAGTTCAGCTGTTGGAGCAAACAGTAAGTAGCAAGGTATTACTTTTTTTGGAGAGGGAAAAAGTTTTAAGGGAGAAAATATGTTTTGTGAAGGATAACCTTGAGGAGACTCCTTGGAAGTCTGTGATTGTATTCCTTCTCATCTGGATGCTCTGTTCATTCTAATAAGCTAGGCTGGGGAAATGCTACTCGTGCAGACACGCCTGAGCCCACCGTGCAGAGCTCTCGTTCCATACCCACCCTTCCTGCTGCTCATCTTGTTTTTTCATTTGAAAGGATATCATTATTCTCTTTAATCTTTTCTTTCCTCTTGCCAAAATAAGAGGTCTTTTACAGATTCTATATGTGAGTAAAAATGTATATTTTGCCATGTAGTTGAAGTTTCTATTTGTTTGTGGGTTTCTCTGTCTTAAAAATTGTTATTTCTATCTAAAGGGACTCTTTTTTTCTTTTTTTTGTAACCCTATTTATTTATAAAACATGGTAAGGATTGTGAAACCATTTCCCGAAGGCATAATTGCAAGCAGGATTCTTCCTCTCTGAAAGAAGTTATAATTTGCCATGACTCAAACAGAAGTTTAAGACAAGAAAAAAGTGCTGCCCCCACACCCACTGATAATTTGCAAATATAGTGCCTGTGTCTCCATTTCCTCATAATCTCTCATACGTTCTCTGTGATTCCATTCTCAAAAAAAGAAGTATCTGTATACTAAAACCCCTTCTTAAATACAAAATATAACTGATATTTTTCCTGTTTTATCCACTGTACCCCATTTTAATATTCATTTATTTCTACTTGACTGTTATTCAGATCCTAATTACACAGCATTGTTAGCGGTCCAGGTAAGAAGCAATGTGAGGAAGTGGACAGGGCTTAAATTAGAAGTCAGTCGGGCGTGGTGGCGCACTCTTGTAATCCCAGTACTTGGGAGACTGAGGTAGGAGGAGCGCAGATTCGTGGCTACCCTCAGCTACTTAGTGAGGCCCTCCGCAACTTAGTGAGACCCTGTTTCAAAATAAAGAATAAAAAATAGGACTGGGGTGTAGCTCGGAGGTAAAATGCCCCTGGGTTCAATTCCTAGTACCGCCAAAAAAAAAAAAATTAGAAATCACAAAGTTTAGGTTCTAATGTTTACATGTGGTTACTTTAGTGACCTTGAATTCCATGTCTATAAAATGGGAATAAAAGTGATGCTTGACTCATAGTTGTGAGAATTAAGTGGAATATATTTAAGAGTACTTTAAAATTGTTTAAAAATTGCTATACAAATGTAAAATATGTCTTACCACCATTCATTCTGGTGGCTATTAGCCTAACATGCCTTTACCAAAAGGCATATATATATGAAAGTTTTAAAGTATCAGTGTTTGTTTTGTTTTGTTTTGTTTGGTACCTGGGATTGAACCCAGGGCATTCTACCTCTACACTCCCAGCCCTTTTTTATTTTTTCTTTGAAACAGGGTCTCACTATGTTGCTGAGGCTGGTCTTGACCCCATGATCTTCCTGTCTCAGCCTCCCAAGTACTGGGATTACAGGCATGTACCACCACGCTGGCTGTTTTTTTTCTTTTAATTTATTTTTCTTTCTTTTTTTTTTTTTTTACTTTTGACACGATTTAATACCTTTTCCATAGACAATCCACCGTGAGAAACTTTTAGTGTGAGGTTAATCTTTCTAATGGTTTTTTTTTTTTTGCGGTACTGGGCGTTCTACCTCCGCGCTACACCCCCGGCCCTATTTTTTATACTTTATTTTGAAACTGGGTCTCACGAAATTGCGGAGGGCCTCACTAAGGAGAGAGAGAGAGAGAGAGAGAGAGAGAGAGCAAGAGAGAGCTGAGGCTGACTGCGAACCCGGATCCTCTGGTCTCCGCCTCCCAAAGTACTGGGATTACAAGCGTGCGCCACCATGCCCGGCCTTTCTAATGGTTTTAACAATCAACAAAAGGCTTTGAAAATTTGGTCTTTAATGAAACTTGATAATTATTTTAAGATTTAGTTTTTTTTTTAAGATTAAGTACATTCTTCTTATGACCAGTATATATTTGCTAAAGGATTTAAGGATTCTAGTTCTGAAAAATATTCTTTGAGACTCTATTAGAGTTCAATACCAGGATATAGGTTTTCTTTGATGGCATGTATATAAAATTCATCTCTGAAACATGAAAATTCTGGAAGCAGCATTTACCTATTAGATATAATATTGACATTTTAGAATTCACTATAGGTTATTTTCATGATTATGAGTTATTAACCTTTATAACTCTTTTGTCATAAAAGATAATTAGTAAGATTTACCCACTATTTAATATAGATTTTAGAAGAAGAGTATTTTAGTAAGTGGAAGGGATGCATAATACTTTTCAGGTTAATATGATACCATTGGGAATATTGTTGTTTTATCCCAGAACTGATCTGGGAATACTAAATTAACTTGTGAGTCTAGAAAAGAGAGAAAAGCAGCCATGATTAATACAGACTCTAGTTCTGTAATGTTTGCTTACCTGCATAAGTTTTTATAAAATTTTACAAAAATATTAGGGAAAAATAAAAGCAATTGATGGGAGCAATAGGAGAAAGCTATGAGACAGACCGAGTTCAGCAGGAATTCCATCTAATAATTACTTACAGTAATTATAACAGGATATACCAAGCACAGTACTAAGTACTTAATATTCATTATCTCATTTAATCTTCATAATAGCATTATGAGGTAGGCAATATTATCTCCATTTTCCAGATAAGGTAAGTGGGATTCATAGAAGTTAAATGACTTCTCCCTAGTTGCAGAGTTGTGAGTCATTCCAACAGAGATCTGTCTGATCCTAAGATTCCTAACCCCAGTGCTTTACTACCTTTTACTACTCTGTACTGTTAGTCGTAAGAAGCAGATTAGGAGGGTCATTTAAGTAGCCTCTAAATGTAGGAACAGAAGCCTATTCAAATTGGCTTTAAAAAAAGGGGAGGGGGCACTAGAAGGTTCCTAGGGAGCTTCTTGGGATATAATTACAGGACCTTCACTATGGCCATTGTGAATAAGAAAATTAAAAGGTATTGCAGAGAAGCTGCATCTTAAGTTCTGATAACAGCAGACTAGACAAAATGCACATAGTTAATATTACTTTTGAAAAGACTTTAATTTCTCATAAAGCACATTAAAGTGCTTTGTTTGTTGTTGACTTTCATGTAAAATAGTTGGCTTATATTTGGGGTCATGGTGAATAAAAAATATAGACTATATCATTAAATTATAAATCCCCACTAAGTACAGTGAGACTGCAGGCCTGTGGGAACGGAGACCCACTGATTCACTTCTTCCTACTCACATGCTCACTGTGTCTGTGCCTACAGGTGCTCACTGTTTAAGTAGTGGTTTTTCCCCTCCTTTCATTTTGCAGAGTGAATAATGTTTTGTCTTTATCTTTCCCTCTCATTTCAAGAACTATTCACTCGCAAAATGAAAAGGGTAGGAAAAAACACCATTTAAAGATAAGATTCCACCATATACTTTTGTTATGTGTGATGAGACTACACAGTCTCTGCCTCTGCTCCTCTCTGTAAATCTGCTCTCTTGTTGACAATTAAATTCCACCCCAGCCTTTAAGTCTGTTTGAACACAGCCTCCTAACCCCATAAGGTCATACTCACGATTTCGAGAGTATTTTGAGTCAGATGTCACCTGAAGTCTAATTTGATATTGTTGGAGGAAAAGTCATTGTAGAGCGGTACATTTGGGGGCTCTGGGTAGGATGTTCCTTAAGAAAGGGATTTAGGTTGAGGAAATCATAGACATCTCTACCTCTGAAGGGGTAGATGTCTGATAGCCTAACTTTACCATGAATTGGCATTTGTACCCCAAATCGTTGCTAACCTGTTGTTGCCTGAGGATCATTTATGAAATGAGAGCTTCAGTATAAAAGATTCCCTTTGGTTGTGAAATTCTAACATGCAGAAAGGCAATTTGGTTCTCAAATGAAAAGATCCCCATAGTAGATGGGTTTTATATCAAACAGTTGAAAAATTAAGAACTATATAATCTCTTACCTTGAATTGTCACTCAGATGCTTTATTATTGGGGTTAACAATGTTAATAATTATTTACAGTTTTCAAAAGTTCGCAAGTATTAATGGTAATAGTTCATGAGTCCATTTTTCTGCTTAAAGAATTTTTTTTCTTGGCTTGATTATTCTAGCTTTTGCAATTTTCCCCTCTGGGTTGAACTGTTCTCTTGTCAAGCCATCTAATCTGCCTTCATACTCCACCGTGGGTCAGAGGGAGAGCACAAATGGCTCTCATTATCTGCCACATTAGAGCACTAAGTCTAGTGGACATTTTTTAGTCCTCTTCATACTTGATCTTTTAGCAGATTTAGATTCTAAGTGACCACATCCTCCGTTTTGTAGCACTCTGCCTTCGTCTGGTCCTGATCATGGTTCTGTTCTCCGTGGTATTCACTTTCCATACTCTTTCCCACTTAGGTGATGTTACTATGGCTCATGCTGGTGTCTTCCGTCAGTCCTCATTGGGCTTCAGTGATCTGCAGCCAAGCTATTAGCTGTTAGGTCCTGAAACTCATAAAAATTTAGATTTTTCTATTCTTTATTTCTTATGTGCTATGAAAAAGAACATACTTTACATAAGACTGATTAAACCAAATCTCTCATATTGAGTTATTGCTCTCATTAATTAAGGGTGCTTGTCTCACACAACTTGTACAAGCAGTAAATCCAGATGTAATGTCAATCACATCCTTTTGATGCAATTACTTAGTTAATGAGTCTTTACCAACAAGCTTATCTTGAATTTCTGGATCATGCCATAAATTATTGATTTATAGTTTTTTAAAATATGGCCATTGCTTTACCTGTTAAAGCAAGCATTTAAAAATAAATTCAAGCCGGGCGTGGTGGCGCACGCTTGTAATCCCAGTACTTTGGGAGGCAGAGACCAGAGGATCCGGGTTCGCGGCCAGCCTCAGCTCGCTCTCTCTCTCTCTCTCTCTCCCCCCCCCTACTTAGTGAGGCCCTCCACAATTTTGTGAGACCCGGTTTCAAAATAAAGTATAAAAAATAGGGCTGGGGGTGTAGCGCGGAGGTAGAACGCCCCTGGGTTCAATCCCTAGTACTAAAAATAAATAAATAAATAAATAAATAAATAAATAAATAAATAAATTCAAGCCAGGTGTGGTGGTGCAGGCTTGTAATCCCAGTACTTGGGAGGCTGAGATAGGAGGATCACAGGTTCGCGGCCAGCCTCAGCTACTTAGTGAGGCCCTCCGCAGCTTAGTGAGACCCTGTCTCAAAATAAAGAATAAAAAATGGGACTGGGGATGTAGCTCAGAGGTAGAATGCCCCTGGGTTCAATCCCCAGTACGCAAAAAAAAAAAAAAAAGAAATCCAGAAGTTTTGATCCCCCCCACCGCATAATTTTTTATCAGTTGAAACATAGTGAGTTCTTTTATATGAGATGGTTGTTAAAATTTAGTGTTTTATAATTTAAAAAAATGTTTAGACTTGAGAGGATTTTAGGTGTATGCATTGCATTTTACCCAAATACTTCTCTTCATCTTAGTTTCCCCAAGCTGTATACAGAATTTTACATGTATTTTATGTGATACCCAGAATATATATACATAATGTAAAACTGAAATGATCACAGATATTTTATATGAAATTTTTGTAAAATTAATCAAAATAAAGTTAGCAAACAAAAATACTAAACCTTCAAATGGTATCCAGGTAGTATGAATTTTCAAAAATTCTCCTGAGTACAAAGTGGCATTATATTTGCATATATCAAGCCGGGCGTGGTGGTGCACGCTTGTGATCCCAGTACTTGGGAGGCTGAGACAGGAAGATCCAGGTTTGCGGCCAGCCTCAGCTACTTAGGCCCTCTGCAACTTAGTGAGACCCTGTTTCAAAATAAAGAATAAAAAAATAGGGCTGGGGGGAGAGCTTGGAGGTAGAATGCCCCTGGGTACTGGGGCATTCCCCAGTACCGCAAAAAAATTTTTTTGCATATATCAGCCTAACATAATCAATGCTATGAAATTCATATAGAATAATACCTTCTAGGATTTGGCTTGTTTTAAATTAAAAGCATATACTACTGTAGCAGATATTTGATCTTCCAACATTTTCTGACATATATGAAAAGTTTACTGTTACTGAACTTCCCTCAGGAGGTTGAATAGTAAGAAAGCAGTTGTGAACCAAATCACAGTGCATGTTCACCATCAAACATATCGTGGTTCCATATCAGAATCTTACTGTTGCTTCTCTGTAGGCAATGCCTCTGTTTTCTGTAGTTACTTTTAGGATTTTCTTTTTATCCCCTGTTTTTAGCAGTCTTACAATGCTGTGTGTAGGTATAGTTTTTTCTATACATATATTTAACCTACTTGTGTATTCCCAGAAATTCTTGAGTCTGTGGCTTTATGTCTTTCATCACTTTTGGGAATTCCAGGCAGTTACCTCTTAATCTCCAATTTGCCCCCCACCCCCCGCACCTGGCTGCTATCAGTATTTTGATTAATGGTCTTTTAGTAATTTATCTCTTTCTCTACACACATACACACACACACACACACACACACACACACACACACACATACACACACACACTGTTTTTTTTACAATTAACATATTATACACCCTATTTTGTAACTTGTCTTTGTACTAAGTATCATGTACATATGTCCATACAAAAGTATTCAATGAAGTAGTGTTTTTATAGTTTAGAAATTATAATTTCCTTAATTGAACTCCCAATTTAATATAACTTTTAATTTTATTTATTTATTTATTTTTTGCGGTACCGGGGATTCAACGCAGGGGCGTTCTACCTCCGCGCTATGCCCCTGGCCCTATTTTTTTTTTTTATGCTTTATTTTTGAAACCGGGTCTCACGAAGTTGCGGAGGGCCTCGCTAGGTAGAGAGAGAGAAAGAGAGACAGAGAGAGAGAGAGAGAGATCGATCGATCGATCGATCGCACGCACATGCGCACTGAGGCTGGCCGCGAACCCGGATCCTCCGGTCTCCGCCTCCCAAAGTACTGGGATTACAAGCGTACGCCACCACGCCCGGCTATAACTTTTAATTTTAATGTTTACCCTGACAGTTTGTGTTTTGTGTCTGCCTGTCCTGTCCCTACTCTTCTCTTGACCAGGTTAATACATAATTATGTTATTACTCACTAATACCAAAGGAATGTTCTGCTTACCGGTTAGTGGGAATAATGAACATATTAGGTAGACTCTGACTCAATGGCAATGATTCCTGGTAGAATCCCATTAAATATCTTTTTTATTTCTAGGTTTAATGGTGCTTGATGATTTTAATTATGAACAAAAGATTATACTTTTTCTACTCTATTTTAATGGCTTTTATTATTTAGAAATAGAGTAGGCCCTAGACATTTCCTGAGAGGCAGTCGGGAGTGCTTTGTTTCTACTATAAAATGAATATGTTTTAAAATAGTAAAACTGCTTCAAGATGCAAATGTTTATACAGTTGGCTAAGCTCTTCCTAGTCAAGTAACACCACTTGCTGGCATGACAGAAAACATTTAAAATTCCATTTGAGTAATATTACACATTACTACATATCATGACCCTGAAAGTCACTCTCGGATAGTAGAAGTTGTGAGTATTAAATGCAGGAATAACAAAAGACCTACTTTGTAAATTATATATGATTTTCTGTGATGACTTGCTTAATTTAGTCCCAGCTTCACCTGAGTACTCATTCTACTTCGCTTCAAAGTTTAACTTTCTCATGCAAACTTTTGTATCAAGATCCATCAGTATTTATTGCTTATTACTTACTATGCATCTAGCCCTGAGCTTTGTAGCTAGTGGACCTCAGATTCATTCTTACATAAGAATTCCCCTTAAAATAGTGAGGGTGATTCAGGTTAGATTCTTGGGGAAAATGTCCGATAGGCTTGTTCTGAAGAACGATGACTAGGCAATCAGCTTTCTTACCTCTGATGAAATCACTCACGTCACCAGCCTCCAGACATCACACCCCTGCAATCTCCAGTTGGCACCGTGGGAATTTGTCTTGTCAGCTGGGTGGAGGTCATCTAGCACTAATTCCTAAGCAGTTTAGAGTTGTTTGTTGCCAGTGAAAGGGAAGACATACCAAGCTCAGATTAACATTGTCCTAAGCCTTTGTTTCTTGATAATTGACAGTTTGAATTTCTTTAAAATTACTATTTTTTTGTAAATCCATCTATTAAATCAATTAATGGCCATTTAAGAAAGTACTCCTTTATTTTACTCCCATATTTCCATCAATGCTCTTGGCTATATGTTGTTATCTTTTGGTTTTCATCTCCCTAACTAGATTTTAGCCCCTCCTTCCCTCCCTTCTTCCCCTCCTCTCTTCCCCCTCCCCTCCTCTCTTCCCCCTCCCCTCCTCTCTTCCCCCTCCCCTCCTCTCTTCCCCCTTCCCTCCTCTCTTCCCCCTCCCCTCCTCTCTTCCCCCTTCCCTCTGTCTTAGGGATTGAACCCAGGGCCTCACACACTCTAGACAAGTGCTCTACTACTGAGCTACACCTCCAGCCCCTTAAGCTTCTTGTAAGTAGTAACTGTGTATTAGACATCTGTAGATTCCTACCCACTCCTGCAGTGCCTCCTAAAACACAGATATCCCATTAATCTTGATTAGTTGATAAAAGTATTAGCAAGTTAAGTCTTACTGGCTTTAACTTAGTATTATTGTTTTAGAATTGTATGGTTCATACTTACTGGGTAGAGGAGATACAATGATCATGAAGGTGGTTTTTCCAGGGCAAGGCATATCCATTGCCCTCCTGATGTGTGTACTCCTGCAAGTAACCCAATTGTGGAAACTCGTCTACAGAATTTGTGGCAGTGGGGACTACATTTGCACATCCCCTGGTTTTCTGGGAGAGAAAAACAGAACAAAAACAAATTATATGATTTCTCTGTCTTTTAATGATACTGCCTCTATCCTTATTGCTGGTTTATGTTTTCTGAAAAAAGCATCTTATACTTTATAATTTAATTTTATTTAAAAATTCCTAAAACACAAATATTATCTTTCTTTTTAACTATAATAATTGAGTTGCATAAAAATTTATTGAACAGGGCATACAAATTCTTAAATTTGAGTACCATGTTTGATACAAGCATTTGACTCTTATCTATAAGAACTTTAATCTACATTGTTGGTTAACCAATTAGTCATTTAACAAGTACTTAGTTTGGGCAAAGCCATGTGCCAGTGGTCAGTGGATAATTAAATATGGGTACCATTTGAAAAATTATATAATTTTAGTTTATATTTTGTCAGCAAAATAGATGACTCAGTTGGTAATTTTTTGTTGTTGTTGTTGTAGGGTAAAGTTCACCTTGAATTAAAACTGAATGAACTGATAACAGAGAATGGAACTGTGTGCCAGCAGCTTGTTGTACAGTAAGCATTTTCTTTTACCAAAATCAACTAAAAATAATTCTCCATTTTGTGTTCTTAAGCCAACTACTTATTTTAAATACCTCTGAAACTTATTCCAAAAGTGAAACTCTGGGCTGGGGTGCAGCTCAGCGGTCGAGCATTTGCCTAGCATGCATGAGACCCTGTTCAAGCCCCAGCACCACAAGAGAACAAAGGAAAAAGAAACCCTGATGCATCACTCCTTCACTAAGTTGATAACCAGTTTATTTTTTGTGTATGTAGTCTGCTCAGGTCATGGTGAGTCATTAATTTATTCAACCAATTGTTATTTCATTGGGTTAAATTATATACATATAAGCATTATATATATAGGCATTAGAGTATGACAGCATCACAAATAGCAACTTTTAACTACCTGGAAGTGGAGACTTGACAAGGCTTTCTGGAAGAGGGCCTCTAAGACTGCAGGGCTAGAACTAAATGTCCACTCTGAGATTGCCAGTATTGATCTCCATGTACTTCGGGTTTCTTTTTACTTTTTTCATTCTTAGGTTATTTGTAATCATCCAAACTCTAATCTGTCTAGGAACAGACAGATGATTCTGGTTCAGTCTCCTATTCTAGCTCAGTCTCCTACTACTCTCTCCCGTCTACATCTTTACTCTTGCTTACCAAATAACAACTGATAGCCTTCATTCTGAATGCTTCCTCTGTCTTTCCTCAGTTGATATATCCTGAATATCCTCTAAGGTTCTGAGAAACTTCCACAGTCTTCTCAGTCTGAGAGCATGTTCCTTTTCTTTTTCTTCTTGCTGATACTGGGAATTGCATATTTGGAATCAGGAAAGAGAAACCAATTTCAAATCTGTGATAATAGAGAATCTTGTAGGTATATTAAGAGAAGCAAAATAAAACTCCAGGGCAAATTATTAGTTCCCAAAAGACGCAGAATTTAAAGTGAAATCAGGCAGGGCATGGTGGCATATGCTTGTAATCCCAGTACTTGGGAGGCTGAGACAGGAGGATTGCAGGTTTGCAGCCAGCCTCAGCAACTTAGTGAGGCCTGTGCAAATTAGTGAGACTCTGTTTCAAAAAAAAAAAAAAAAGGGCTGGGGGCGTAGCACAGAGGTAGAATCCCCCTGGGTTCAATCCCCAGTACAACAAAAATAAAGTGAAATCAGTCAGTGTGATTTATTCCAATAAATATCCTGACACAGATCGAACATATTCATATTAGGGTTTTTCCAAATAAATAAGAGGGATGAAGAGAAGAGGAGAGTTTAGGAAACCTGCAAGAAAATAATTACAATGACAAATGATGGAAAAAAGACATAGAAGGAAGTAAAACTAGGAGTGGCAAGACCAGTGGATGGGGATCTTACCAAAATGTGCAGTGGAGACCTCCCAGGTTTAGAGGATAGTAGCCACTACTAAGATAGGAATCTGTCCACATATCACAATCAAAGTTTCAGCAAGGAGCACAAAGAAAACCACATATGAAGCCATGCCCTCAGCATTACTAAGGAACAGAGAACATCACAAATTTCAAGGTACCTATAAAGTTGAGAATCAATAATAAATTCCACAAAGCTACCACTGGAGTTTTGTTGCTACAAGTCAGAAGAATATGGACAGTACAGGCTTAAACTCTGTTGAAGAAGAAAAGAATAGAGACCAGTGTGTGCTCACGTAAAGAGCTGTCTGTGAGCATTTACAGCTTGCTCCTTCCTCCCTCCCTTCCTTTTTGTGGTGCTGGGGATTGAACCCAGGGGCATTTTACCTCTGAGCTACACCCCCAGCCCTATTTTATTTTTCATTTTGAAACAGGGTCTCACTAAGTTGCTGATGCTGGCTTCGGACCTGCCATCCCCTGTCTTAGCCTCCCAAGAACTGGGAGGCTAATTAAAACAGTTCTGCCACCATGCCTGGCAGAAGCTTTCTTTTAGGAGCAATTCAATATCTACCAGCTGGTGAATGGGTGGAGAAAGTTCTTTTTTTTTTTTGCGGTACCAGGGATTGAACGCAAGGGCATTCTACCTCCGCGCTACACCCCCGGCCCTATTTTTTTTATACTTTAATTTGAAACCGGGTCTCACGAAGTTGTGGAGGGCCTCACTAGGTAGAGAGAGAGAGAGAGAGAGAGAGAGGGAGAGAGAGCGCTTAGGCTGGCCGCGAACCCGGATCCTCCGGTCTCTGCCTCCCAAAGTACTGGGATTACAAGCGTGCGCCACCACGCCCGGCTTGAGAAAGTTCTATATAGTGGACTACTCCTCATAAATAAAAAGAAACGTAGTAGTGTCCGGTTTTCAGACAGGATGGAGTAGATGTGTGCCTCCTTATTCCCCTCACTAAGTACAGCTAAACACTCTGAACGTCAGATGTAAAATCAACATAAAAAACCTCTGAAAGGTGAAGGGAAGGCAAACAACCACTTGGAGAGCTTTGGACCAAAGGGAAGACATGCTGGTGCATTGCCTGGGCTTTCTTTTTACTTCATGTGCTCCACACTGGGTGCCAGAGAGGCCAGCAGCCTGAAAACACCAGTGGGCATAGGTTAAAAATGTACTAGGAATAGAATTACAGCCAGTTCTCTCTAGCTAAAGAATCAGGAAATAGCCTGGCAAAACAGAAACCTTTTTTAACTAATATCTACCTACTCCAACAAACCAACACTCCCTCACTGACCAAAAAAGCCATTCTAAGTAAAACGGTGGCTCTACAGGTACCCCTCAACAAAGGCCAAGGAGTAACAGGAGAATAGAGATAGACTTTCACTTTTTTTTCTTTTTTTTGGTGGTACTGGGGATTGGACCCCAGGGGTGCTCTACCACCAGCCCTTTTTATTTTTTATTTTGAGACAGGGTCTCGCTAAACTACTTAGGCTGGCCTCAAATTTGCAATCCGCTTGCCACAGTTTCTGAATCTCTGGGATTACAGGTGTGTGACACCTTGCGTAGCTAGACGGTCTTTTCACCTTTGACAGGTAGTAACGAGTAAGAAAGAAAGGCCTTCCTCCAAGGCTTTAGTAGAGGCCACCTGGGGAGCCCAAGTTTCCAGCCCCCCAGCAACAATGAGGTACTCCTGACCCTTAGTGCCAGAGTGACATCAAAGGCGGCTGAGTGCCAGGTGTAGTGGCGCACACCTGTAATCAAAGTACTTGGGAGGCTGAGACAGGAAGATCGCAAATTCAAGACCGGCCTCAGGAAGGTAGTGAGACTCAGCAACCTTGTGAGACCCTGTTTCAAACAAAAACTAAAATAGGACTGGGGATGTAGCTCAGAGGTAGAACGCCCCTGGGTTCAATCCCCAGTGCCAAAAGGCGGGGGGAGGCAGCTGAGTGAGTGGGAAGCCAGGACTTTTGCCACCTTACAGGGGTAACCAACCCCTCCAGCCATGGCATCAGTGGAGGGCACATGGGGAGTAATAACCAGGCGCCCCTCCCCATGCCAGTCAGTGTGGTATCAAGAGAGGACTAGCAGAGAACCATTTAGCAATAACAGCAAACCCTTCTCACTCCTCCCCTAGGGATGTCAGGGTAGGCTGTGCCAGGAATCTGGACTTCTACCTCCACCTGCCAATAAATGAACAGGCACTCCTCCCCTTTCTCTACTAGCACAGGTCAGAGGAAGCTGGTCAAAATAGAAAATTTAGGTAAGATCCAGAGTCTCATAGTATAATACCCAAATTTCCAGGATATACAGATGTTCCTCAACTTATGATAGGGGTTACAAGCTGATAAACCTATTCTAAGTTGAAAATATCCTAAGTTGAAAATGGGGTACTGGGGATTGAACCCAGGGGCATTCTGTCTCCGAGCTACACTCCCAGCCCTATTTTATTTTTATATTTTGAAACAGGGACTCACCAAATTGCAGAGAGCCTCACTAAGTTGCTGAGGCTGGCCACAAACCTGCGATCCTCCTGTCTCGGCCTCCCAAGTACTGGGATTACAAGCATATGCCACCATGCCCTGCCTGATTTCACTTTAAATTCTGCATCTTTTGGGAACTTATAATTTGCCCTGGAGTTTTACTTTGCTTCTCTTAATATACCTACAAGATTCTCTATCATCACAGATTTGAAATTGGTTTCTCTTTCCTGATTCCAAATATGCAAACCAGTATTTGCATCCATCTTTTTGACCTAATGTATAGTGTAGGTGTATTTTCTTTTTTTGCGTGAATTCTCCCATATAAGCTCTGGATTCCATCTATTTCCCCCACTCAAGAACTTTGCTCCTTCAATTAGACCCTCTTTTTCCTATTTCATCAGCTTTACCCTCTCCCCTCGATGGTTGTCACCAACATAGAAATATGTTCTACTGTCTCTGATCCTAAAAGCACATCTTCCCAGACCTCATCTCTGCTCACCCACATCCTACCCCCAACTACCCTGTCTCTATTTTTCTGCTCTCCTTTGAAGGCAGACTCTCAAAGAAAAATTGCCTAATAGATATAAATGTGGGGGGGGGGGACAAAGTACACTAACTCTGTTTACTGAGAAGGCCTGAAAACAATGTCATCCCATTAGCAATGAGCATACTTGTTGCTGTGTCTTGGTTTCTACATACCATTCTCCAATCTGACCAGTAGATCTTTCTGTGATGAAGAAAATGTTTGTCTTCGTTGTCCAGTGTGAGAGCCACTAGCCATGTGCGGCTGTTACAAACTTGAATATGGCAAGTATGACTAAAGAACTGATTTTAATTAATTTAAATAGCCACCTGTGGTTAATGGCTGCAATACTGGCTGGTGCAGCTTCAGTCAAAAGAACCTGGACACCTTTTTAGCAGTGGCTGATTTCAGCACTGGGGCAGAGAAAATAGAGGATGAGGCTGGAGTATCTTGTGGAGTTAGAAACTAAAGAAGTGTTCAAAAAATAATGTAGTATGTAGAAAAGACCTTGAAGCCAACTTAAAGGAACTTCAAATAACCAAATCTGGGACAATTTGAGCCTCAAAATAAATAATAAATAATGATACTAATTAATTAAAATCTATAAAATAAAACATATTCATGAGCCAATACTGATATAAATAATCAAATAAATACATAGGGGAGAAAGGACTGCTTTTCCTTAAAGTAGAATTCTAATTTGTGGATGTAGGAGGAATGGTGGGAATTAAAAATCAGCACTAGCAAACACCACAGTAATTATTAGGTGCAGGCAGAAAGACAAATACCGCATGTTCTCTCTTATATGTGGAAGCTAAAAAGTTTATCTCAAAGAAGTAGGGAATAGAATAGTGGTCAGTGAAGCCTGGGAAGGATGTGGAAGAGGGAGCGTTGGGCACAGAGGTATAGCTGGGTAGGAGGAATAATTTATTTATTTAAATTTATTAGAGTTCCTACTTCTCCACATCCTCACCAGCATTTGTTATTGTTTGTGTTTTTAATGATTGCCATTCTAATTGAGGTTAGGCGAAATCTCATGGTAGTTTTGATTTGCATCTCTCTGATTGCTAATGATGTTGAACATTTTTTCATACATTTATTGGCCATTTGTATTTCTTCTTTTGTGAAATGTCTAGTTCACTTGCCCATTTTTTGATTGGGTTGTTTGTTTTTTAAGCGGTGAGTTTCTTGCGTTCTCTGTATATTCTAGATATTAGTCCTCTATCAGAGGAGTAACTGGCAAAAATCAGCCATTCTGTCGACTCTGTTGAGGTTCTTGATAGTTTCCTTTGCTGCGCAGAAGCTCTTCAGTTTAATGCAATCCCACATATTGATCCTCTTTTTAACTTCTTGGGCCTTTGAGATCTTGTTGAGGAAGTTTTTGCCTGTGTCTGTGTATTGAAGAGTTGAACCTATTCCCTCTTCAAGTAGCTGCAAGGTCTCTGGTCTAATTTCCAGGTCTTTGATCCATCTTGAATTGACTCTCATGCAGGGTGAGAAAGTGGGGTTTATTTCCAGTTTTCTTCATGTGGTTAACCAGTTTTGCCAACACCATTTGTTGAAGAGGCTATCTTTTTTCCAGTTATGTTTGTGGCTCCTTTGTCAAAAATCAATTGGCTGTAAGTGTGCGGATTTGTTTCTGAGTCTCCTATTCAGCTCCATTGGTCTTATGTGTCTGCTTTTGTGCCAATACCATGCTGTTTTTATTACTATGGCTCTGTAGTACAGTTTGAAGTCAGGTATTGTGATGCCTCCTGCATGGTTCTTGTTGCTGAAAACTACTTTGGCTATTCTGGGTTTTTTGTTGTTCCAAATGAATTTAAGGACTGATTTTTCTACGTCTGTGAAGAATGACCTTGGTAATTTCATGGGTATTGCATTCAATCTGTAGATCATTTTTGGAAGAATGGCCATTTTGATGATATTTATTCTGCCTATCCAAGAGCATGGGAGGTTTTTCCATCTTCTAAGATCTTCAATTTCTTTTTTCAATGTTTTATAATTTTCCTTGTAGAGATCTTTTACCTCCTTGGTTAGGTTTATTCCTGTGTATTTTATTGTTTTCGGGGATATCATGAGTGGAAATGTTTTCTGGATTTCTTTTTCAGTGGATTTATAGTTGGCATATAGAAAAGCTTCTGATTTTTTAAGATTGATTTTGTATCCAGACACTTTGCTGAATTTCTTGATCAGTTCTATAAGCCTTTTGGTTGAGTTTTTTGTCTTTTAAGCATAATATCATGTCATCTGCAAATAGAGGTAGTTCCAGTTCTTCTTTTCCTAGTTGTATTCCTTTGATTTCCTTCTCTTGCCTTATTGCTCTGGCTAGAGTTTCTAGTGCTATATTGAAAAGGAGCGGTGATAGTGGACATCCTTGTCTTGTTCCTGTTTTTAAGGGGAACTCTCATAGTTTTTCCCCATTCAACATGATGTTGGCTGTGGGCCTATTGTATATTGCCTTTATGATGTTGAGGTATGCTCCTTCTATTCCAATTCTCTACAGTGTTTTTATCATGAATGGGTGTTGGATTTTGTCAAATGCTTTTTCAGCATCTATTGAGATGATCATGTGATTTTTGTCTTTAGTTCTGTTAATGTGGTGGATTACATGGATTGTTTTTCGTATGTTGAACCAGCCTTGCATCCCTGGGATGAACCCGACTTGGTCATGATGTATGATTTTCATGATGTGGTTTTGAATGTGCATTGCTAAAAAATACTATTTTGTTTAGAAGTTTTGCGTCTAAGTTCATCAATGATATAAGCCTGTAGTTTCCTTTTCGTGAGCTGTCTTTATTTGGTTTTGGTATTAATGTGATATTGGCTTCATAGAATGTATTTGGGAGAGTTCTGTTTCTTTCTATTTCATGGAATAGACTGAGGAATATTGGGATTAGTTCTTCTATAAAGGTTTTATAAAATTCACCTGGGAAACCACCTGGCCCTGGGCTTTTCTTTGATGGTAGGCTCTTCAATCTCTTTGACTGGTATTGGTCAGTTTAAATTTTCTATATCTTCTTGATTCAACTTAGGAAGGTTGTATGTGTCTAGAAATTTGTCTATTTCTTCTAGGGTTTTTTTTTTTTGTGTGTGTGTGTGGCACTGAGGATTGAACCCAGGGGCATTCTACCTCCGAGCTACACCCCCCAGCCCGATTTCATTTTTTTTTTATTTTGAAACAGGGTCTCACTTGGTTGATGAGAGTCTACTTGCTGAGGCTGTCCTTGAACCTGCGATCCTCCTGTCTCAGCCTCCCAAGTACTGGGATTACAAGCATGCTTTGGCTTTCTTCTAGGTTTTCCATTTTGTTGGAGTATAGTTTTTCAAGGTAGTTTCTGATAATCCTCTGGATTTCTACTCTGTCGGTGGTAATATCACCTTTTTCATCTCTTATTTTAGTAATTTGGGTTGATTCTCTCTCTTTTGGTTAGGTTGGCTAGTGGTTTATCTATCTTGTTTATTTTTTTGAGGAACCAGCTTTTGGTTTTGTTGATTTTTTTGTATTTTTTTATTCTCTACTTCATTGATTTCTGCTCTGATTTTAATAATTTCTTGTCTTCTGCTGGCTTTGGGGTTAGACTGTTCTTGTTTTTCAAGGGCTTTGAGGTATGTCATTAGGTTATTTATTTGGTGATTTTCTGTTCTTTTTATGTGGGCACTCAGTGCTATAAATTTTCCTCTTAATACTGCCTTCAGGGTGTCCCAGAGATTTTGATATATTGTATCTCTGTTTTTGTTTGTTTCTAGGAATTTCTTAATTTCTCCCCTTATTTCTTCTGTGACCCATTCAGGAGGAATAACTTCTAATATTCTATAAAACAGTAAGATAACTGTGGTTGACAGCAATTAATTGACTATTTCAACATAGCTAGTAGAGAGAATGTTGAATGTTCCCAACAAAAAGAAATGATATATGTCTGATTTGATAGACCTGCCAGTTACCTTGATATGATCATTATACATTGTATTACATGTATTGAAATGTCATACTGTACCCATAAATATGTACAATTACTATGTCTCAATTAAAAATGTATTAAAAACTGGGCGTGTCTGAATTAAAAAATATATTAAAAACCAGGCATGGTGGTGCACACCTGTAATCCCAGTGACTCAGGAGACTGAGGCAGGAGGATTGCAAGTCCAAGGTCAGCTTGGGCAACTTAGTGAGACCCTATCTCAAAATAAAAATCAAAGGTTTAGGGATGTAGCTCAGTGGTAGAGCGCCCCTGGGTACAATCCCCAGTACTGCGTGCATGCACAAATCATCTTTGGTACTGAATAAGGGAGTGTACGTGTAACGACAAACATCATATTTGTATAGTCTCAAAGAATCTCCTCATAAGATACCTAATAGATACCACCTGAACACAGTGATCAAAGTTTACATTACGTGTAGTGAGGCATCTAGAACCTCCTGATGGATACACTGAGAAAGACACCAAGATGCATCATCCTAACCTAACCATAAGCAAGCCATCAGACAAACTCAGATTAAGGAATACGCTACAGAATAACTGACCAATACTGGCAAGATCATGGGACAGAAAAAAGGAAAACTTAAGTAACTGTCTAAGAGTGGAGGAGACTAAGAAGACATGACAGCTGAACAGAACGTGGGATCCCACCCAGCATCCTGGACCAGAAAAGCACACTGGCAGGATTTGAGTAAAGGCTACATATTACTTAATAATGTTATTAGTCAACATTTTATATCAATGTCAGTTTCCTGATTTCAGTAACCCCACTATAGTTATACAAAGATTAACCTTGGGGATGAGTACACAGAAACTCAATTTTTTTCCAGCTTTTTTAAAAGTCTGAAACTGTTTTAAAACAAAAAGTTTTTTAAAAGTATCTCTACAGTGTGCATTCAACTCAGGTTTATCTTCTGAGTTCCAGACCTATATAGTCATTTTGATGTCTCACAACTTGCAAACTTAATACATTTAAAAATCAATTTTGTTCTCTTTACTTAGTGAGGCCCTCCGCAACTTCGTGAGACCCGGTTTCAAAATAAAGTATAAAAAAAATAGGGCCGGGGGTGTAGCGCAGAGGTAGAACACCCCTGGGTTCAATCCCCGGTACCGCAAAAAAAAAAAAAAATCAATTTTGTGTGTGTGTGTGTGTGTGTGTGGTGCTGGGCATTGAACCCAGGGGGCATTCTATTTCTGAGCTACACCCCAGCCCTATTTTATTTTTATTTTGAAACAGGGTCTTGCTAGGTTGATGAGCATCTCACTACTTGCTGAGACTGTCCTCAAACCTGTGATCCTCCTGTCTCAGCCTCCCAAGTACTAGGGTTACAGGCGTGAGCCACCACACCTGGCAAAAGTCAATTTTTATACTTGTATCTGTCCAACTTCTCCCATCAGTCTTAGCAAATATTTTATTCTACTCAGTGTGTTTTTCATGTTAGACCTTGTGTTTTTCACCTCTAAACCCCCAGTTTTTAATGTTTTTTATCTGTATGGAACATATGAAATATAGTTTTAATAATTTTCTAAATGTCTTTGCCAATTCTTGTTCCCTGTCATTTCTGGTTCTGTTCTGATTGGATCTCTTTTTTCCTAGGTCCTATTTTCTTGGTTCTTTGCACTCCTGGTTGTTTTCTGTTGGATGCCAGATGTTGTGAAATGGCTGTATATTTTTGTAGATATAGTTGAGTTTTGTTTAGGTCTCAGTTAAGTAACTTAGAAACAGTCTGACCCCCTTGTGACTTACTCGAGCTTTGTTAGGTGAGCGCATCCTGTATTCTGGGACTTCTATTCCCCACTACTGAGGCAGCGCCTATGAATTACCATAGGTGCGACCTCTTGCTAACCATACGTGGGCTTCGGAATTGTTCCCCTGCTCTTTTCAAATAGTTCTTCCCCAGCCTCAGGGAGTCTCCTCACATACATGCCTATCGGCACTCAGCGAAAGGCTCAGTGAGGATTCTTGTCGCTCTCTGGACGGGTCTCTTTCTCTGTGACGCTCCAGTTCTCTGCCCTGGGAATTCTAGGCACTTTGACCTCCCTTAGCTGACAGATTTGTCTTGTCTTCTCTTCTCTTCTCTTCTCTTCTCTTCTCTTCTCTTCTCTTGGAACCATTTGGCAGTAAGCTGGGGTAATTGAAGGACTCACCTTCTTGCTTATTCCCACCTTCGGGATCCCTATCCTGTGCTGCTAATTTTGTCTGTGGTTTTTGGTTATTTCCATTGGAGGATAAATCCAGTCCCTGTTACTCCATATTTGCTGGATAGAGAAGTTAACATTTGTCTTTTAGTTTAAAAAAAATCCCAGGAAGAGATTCAGGTCAATCTGTATTGTAAACAAGTTTGAACTACATCTATTTTCCCTTGTAATATCTAGATAATATACTAAAATACATGCTTTTATATGTCACATATAAATAAAACATAAAATAATTCAGTATACTGAGGTTATTTTCAACACTTGTTTTCTGCCCATCCATGTTTATGATATAAAATTACTTGATTTATAAATTAGAAGAACAGTGGTATCCTAGGTAATTAGGAAAATAATATTTTAGAATATATGTAGTTATTGCCGGGCGTGGTGGTGCACGCTTGTAATCCCAGTACTTTGGGAGGTGGAGACCGGAGGATCCGGGTTCGCGGCCAGCCTCAGCTCTCTCTCTGTCTCTCCCTGTCTCTCTCTCTCTCTCTCTCTCTCTCTACTTAGTGAGGCTTCCGCAACTTGGTGAGACCCGGTTTCAAAAATAAAGTATAAAAAATAGGGCCGGGGGTGTAGTGCGGAGGTAGAATGCCCCTGGGTTCAATCCCCCGTCCGCAAAAAAAAAAAAAAGAATATATGTAGTTATTAAAATAGCCTGTATTTATTAATACTACTTAAGTTTGGCAGGAAACGCAATTTTACCTGTCTTACATTTAAAAATTAAGGTCTTTCTGATGTTTTTTTGTAACTTCTTGCTTTTGGGTTTATGGGCATCATTGTTTTGGTTTGTGGGTATTCTTATGAAAGACTTTGTAAATTGCACTGCATTTTTCTCATCTTTATACCTTCGCAAATTATAGTAAATTAGATTTAATAATTAAGATTTCTCATAATTAGTGTTATATGAGATAAATCTGGTATTGCAAGGAGAGTAATGCAGTATTTTCAGGCACAGTGGTAATGTAGGAGGATGCTGAATTTTTAGTAACAGAGTTAAAAAAGTAGAAGTTGAGCCTTGAGTAGCTTCTTACAAATTGTATTACTTCTTTGATCCTAACTTTGTTACTTTCTCGTGTAATCTCTTGAGCCTTATTTTCTTCTTTAAAATGGCATGATCAGACAAAGTGCTGTGTACATATATGTCCCTGTCACTCTGTACTACATTATGTTGTGTGACTACAAGGTACCAATAAAAGTCTTCTTAAACATGACATGATAACACTGTTCTCTAAGGCAGTTGTGAGAATTAAGTGCATTTTGTGAAAGTGCATAGTAAAGTACAAACATGATATAATAATTAGGTATCATTTAGAAATTTAGCTTTACAAGTGTAAGTTTCAAAAGTATGGACAGTAGGAAAAATTGACTGTACCTGAACTTAACATTAAAAACCAGAGTTATTATCTTGGCCTCTGCTTTCTTTGGTTGGTTTCAGAAAGTTTTGAGTTTGAGTTTTGATGCCCAATTTGATAGAAATGAGTCATACTATCATTTCTGTCTCTTGTTTGGCAATACACCATTTGTTCTTCACCCACATATATGATCTGTGGGTTATGGAGAAAAATAAGGGTATTTATTGCTCAATAGCTTTGATCTTTAAACAAAGAATACTTTTCAGCAACACTCATGAGTTTCCCGTAGGTATTAGGAAATGAAGACCCTTAGACATTAAACTAATTAACTCAATAATAACCAGTGAGAAAATTTGAGGAAAAGGCACTAAGTCAGAGTCTGTGTTCTCTGTAAAAACCAATAATTATAATCCATTGAGTGGGTTAGATGACCTTGGTTTTTATGGTGTAAAACGTTTTCTACAGAATGATGCAGAAGCTGTTACTAAGAATCAGAATAAAAGGCTACAGAATTATGTGAGGCTTGCCCTATATTTATGAATCAGACTTTAAGTGGAAACCACAATTGTTTCCTTGTATGTCATTCATGCTTTAGCAGAGGATGTGATGCCACAGAGCTAGCTTGGTTTGTAGTTTTTCATTTAAGGTTGCACCGCTTTCTTTTCTTTTTTAGAAGCCACAACAGTTTTGATGTATTATCAAACCACAAAATGTACCCTCTCAGTTGTATGGCTGGAGGAAATACGTTGATATTATTTGGTAGTCTCAGTACTGATTGTGGCATTCCTGTTTAGTCCTATTTTGAAAATATAGCATAAGCTGGGCATGTTGACACACTCCTGTAATCCCAGTACTTGGAGGCTGAGACAGGAGGATTGCAGGTTCAAGATCAGCCTCAGCAACTTAGTGAGATACTCAACAACTTAGTGAAACCGTTTCAAAATAAAAAGGGCTGGAGATGTAGATTAGAGATAGAATGGGACACATAGTCACAACCAGCATAAATAAATAAATGCATAAGTACATATATTTGGGGTAGGTGGCATATAAGCATACAACTGCAGGCTCCTGGAAAACAGTTCTGAGCCTTTGAATATATTAATTTGTGTTTAATGATAATGTTAACGATAATGTGGGGATATATCTCAGTAGACCACTTGCCTAGCATGCATGAGGCCCTGAGTTCAATCCCTTGCTTTACCAAAAAAAAAAAGTTAATGTTTTCTGTTGTTTAACTCGACTCTGATATCTTAAGTCTCCTTTATTCTACCCTAGCATCAAGGCGTGCCATGGACTGCCTCTCATAAATGGACAAAGCTGTGATCCTTATGCAACAGTTTCTCTAGTGGGTCCTTCTAGGTAATGTTTATCGAATTGTTCCTGGGTTTTCAAGTTTAACATTGGATTTAAGAATTGGGACATTAACATTCTTAGAGTAAATGCTAAATAACTATTACACAAAGTAATAAATCCTTTGAAAGAAGAATTCATATTGAGTTCTGTTATACACTTGTAAACAGCTAAGTTCTGTTTTTACAGAAAGAAATCGGATACCATTTCAAATCTCTTAGGCTGTGGGTAAAACCTCAGTCTTATATTGTTAAGATGTACTTTAAAGCATAAACATGGCCTTCTTCACTCATCAGCATTCCTACTTTCAAATGTCCTAAATTTTATGCAGGTAAAATCCTGTTTTAATGAATGTCAGCTCAACTCGCCTAGCATCTGCAAGGCCCTGGGTTGATCCTCAGCATTGCACAAAACAGTAAACGCCAACTCAGAATAACAGGGCAGTTTCCATATTGTTATCTGGAAAGTGGCTCAGGCCTTAAAATTGCCTTTTCTACTCCTGAGATCTGTGTTCTACAGAGAGAATTCCATCTGTAGACAGACTACTGACGTACTAGAGCACGGTGAAGTGTACCATATCATTGGCCCAAATGATTTATGATAATTTATGAAAAAACCCATAGCACTTTGTAATATTATAGTTTCTTTAAGGGACTGACTAATCTGAAACTTGTCCATAACTTGAAGGTTTAGAATCAGGAAACAAAAGCCACAAGATTTCCTCTACACACATACATCTACCCCTTTTCTACATTCCCAAGAGCTGTAGTTATTCTTTTTTTTTTAGTAAGTCCCTTTGAAAAACGTATTCATATATGTATATAAAGTATCTAATACCATACTGTGCTTAATACCATAGGTGCTCAAATAATGGTATGCTGCTATTATTACAGATGGCTTCAAATTCAAAAGCAAATAATTAGTGCTATCACAGGGGTTTATGTTTGCATGTTAAAAATGTTCAGCCTAGTGGAGTTATTTTTGGTTTTTGTGTAATGATCTGTACTTGACAAATTGTTTAGTAACAAACAAACTATTTAGCATATGAATGGTTTTAAAAGTCACTCTTGGGTTTGTGTTGTGTCATATTGTGGGAGTCTGGGGAAAAGCACAGGACTTCCCAGTACATTTCTCTGTAACCTCCTCTGAATCTATAATTATTTTAAAATAAAAACCCTCAAAAGTCACTATTATAGCTGAAGCCCAAGAAGTCAACTGAGTTAGGAACACTCCTGGTGTCCCTCGGTGTTCTTCAGCGTGGATGAAGGCACTGTAAGTCCCGTTGCCTTCCTTCTCACCATTCATTCTGAGTTGCCTATATAATCGAATGTGCTTGAAAACCTCTGAAGAGACCTTGGCAGTCAGTCTAGTATAGGAATAGAGAGAAAAATACACTCTTGGTGTATACAGATATACAAAACTTGGCATCTATAGGATATTCTTTGAGCTTGTGGGGACGCCTTGTTTTTTTTTTCCCCAAGTAACATTTAAAACTACAGTCTTCCCTGAGTCATCTTAACATTTAAACAGAGATCAGGCTCCCTGGTTGGAAATAGCATGTTTTATAATTGTGTACTGTTAAGTTCTACAAGGTAAAACTCTACCACATTGGAACAGGAATGACCAAAAGAAGACAAAAGTAAAGAAGAAAACAAGCAATCCGCAGTTTAATGAAATCTTTTATTTTGAGGTAATTTCTTGTTTTATATAAATGTTAATACTGAATATTATTTGATATATTGAATTCTAGTTGATTTCTTTTTCCAAACCATGACCATAATCATTTTATCAACTAACAAAACTAAGCATTAGTTTCTGTTCAGAAAGCAATAGAACCATGATGTGATGCATGTAAAACATAAAAATAGAGCTGTGTTTGGCCTGGAAGTAGGGGAGACTAGGCCCCACCCACAACCCCACCCCACCCCAGACATCCTCGCTGTCGCACCTTCCTCTCTACCTTCCCCACCCTGCCCAGCCCCCCATCTGACACATAATGACTGCAGGACTCTTGTGCAGCATACTGTGTGAAAACCACTAGTGAAATAAGTATGGTTATCACTTGGCAGATCTGAAATCTAGCCCCAGTTGATTTTGAATGAGTCACTGCATGTGAGACTGGAGTGTCTCGCCTTGTGAAAAGGTAATTTTGTAAGGGAAAACAGTAGCAGCCCTACCCAACTCAGAGAGTTTTATAATGCCCAAAGCATGTGAGAACCCTGTGAGAGTATAAAATGCGATATGATTAGAGGCATTTTACATTTTTAGTCTAATTCACTGTGTAGATACAAGCTTACTAATTTTCATGAAGCTCTTTCATTGCCTTGAAATCATTCCAAATGTATCTTTGGAGAACTCCATAGCTTTGGAGTAAGAGTGTACCATGTTATAGTTAATGCTAACATGTGAGAAAGGTTTGAAAAAAGGAGTTACATTTTGTGCTTTTTCTTCGTGTGTGTGTGTGTGTGTGTGTGTGTGTGTGTGTGTGTGTGTGTGTTTTAAGTGGAGAGTGTACTAGGATACCTCTAGTTGTGCCTGATCACTCTACTTTAATAAAGGAGCACAGGCGGAAAAAAATGCCAAAAGTGAAATAGGAAATTGTGGGGGTGGAAGCAAGAGAGAAAGAAAACAAAAGAAAATGTACCAACGTGAGGCTTTTCTATTTTCTGGACTTTTCCTGGCTTTTCTATTTCTTGGACTTAGTACATTTATTAATGGCTGTTATATCTAACATGGAGAAAACAAAGAAGGTAGCAATTTAAAGAGCTACTGACCAGAGGCACTCACCCTCCCCATCAGTCCACACACCTTAAACCTCAGATGGGGTAGGCTCTACTATGCTTCATAGCATCTTGCAGCCAGCAGATGGCTTTTTGAGAGTCAAGGGCTGATCTGTTTGATTTACCAAAGTACCTGTTAGGCCTTGAAACATTTATTCAGTGGGCCCTTTGTTGAGTTGGTTATAAAGACAGATAAAGCTTCATCTAACCTCTAGCTAGAGCGAGAGACAGAAAGCACACACATGCATGCAGATACATGGCAGTAAAGTGTAGTGGAAATTGTTTGAGCTGAGGTGGTCAGGAAAGACTTAAAGAAAAACTACATTTTCTTAATAAAGAGGAAAGAGAATGTTACAGAGAAGGAGCATTTGGGACACAGAGACAGACAACTAGAAAGTTATGTCCAATGAACAGCAAGTAGTGATTTAACTGGGTTTAAGAAAATAATGGGAACTAAGATTAGGAAGGTGGACCAGGACCAGCTGAGGAAAGCCTTCAGTTGCCTGGCTGGGTGCCTTAATGTTAGCCATTGAACGCTCAAGCCCGGAAGTGAGAAGAGGTAGGTAGTGTTTTGAAAAGCATTAACCATGATTTGTGGTCGCGGTGGCTTAGGAAGAGAAACAAAGATCAAGAAACCATTGTAGTTTAAGTGCTTTTTTTTAAAAAAAAAAAAAGCCCAGGAGGGGACTGTTCTAAGAGAAAAGTATGTAAATACAGAGGAAGGGGCAGATAAGAAGGATACCTGCGAAGAGCAAGATAATAAATTATAGAAGAAAAAGGAAAGAGAGAAGTCAAATGTCGCCCCCATGACTTCAAATCTGGAAAAATAGAAAAATTAGTAAGAAGAAGATGGCTGGTTTTGTTTGGGGAATAATGAGCTTGAGATCTGACAAGTCAGATGCCCCAATAGGCCGTTCAAGACTGAAACGTGAGATGACTGGTAGTTGTAGATCAACATACAAGATTTGTTGACAAGTCAAGAAAGCCAAGGGAGGAGAGATGTACAATATAGGGGGAAAAGTGAAGACACTCGGTTCTGCCCCTTATTAAGTACTCCTCTCTGAGCATGTCACTTTATTGTTGTACTTCAGTTTCCTCATTTTTAAGAGGATAATAAATCTAGCCCTGCCTTCTGCAGAGTAACATTCTGATGAGCAAAGTAGATAAGCAGTGTGAAAGCACTTTATAAATTGTACAGCACTGTGCAGCTCCAAGTTGTTTTTAGAGCAAAATGAAAGAGAAAACCTTGGAGAATGCCCATATTTATAGGTTCTGAGGAAGAGGCAGAGGGAGCAATAGAAGGTCCACAGGCTACTACCCAGGTAAACTCAAAGCCGAGGGTGTTTCTGGGAAAGACACTGTAGCTGTATGAGCATTAGGTCAGAGAGAGGTCAAGGGCAGCGATACCTAAGAGTTGATCGACAGATTTGGTGATGCAGAGAGAGATTTGGGGAGGATGATCTGTGAGGAAGCCAGAGAGGAGTTACTGTCATGCGTGGGTGGCTAGGAAGTACAGGCTGTGGGATGAATTATAGTTTTAAGATATTTGTCTGAGAAAAGAAAGACATAGAAAGACCATAATTTAAGGGGAGAATTTTTCTTAGACTTGAGTGAGGTGAACAAGCTAGTAAAGAAAGCTGTAATTAAAATAGATTGACTGCTTACTGTGTGCTTATTACATTCTATATTTGGGTGGGGTAGTCCTAGAAAAGAGGAGAATCGACTCATCCTCACGTTGAGAAGAGGATGAGAAAACTCAGCAAGTGGAGAGGGCTGGTGGGAGTGCACGTGTTCAGGTGGAGGGTAGTTGAGGAAGTCCCTGCCAGTGGCCTTGGTGTTTTCACCAAAAATGTGAGAAGGAAACGTGAGTAGATTGGTATCTTGAGAAAGGTGGGAACGTCTCTAAACAGTTCTTAGCAAGTCAGCTTCATTGAAATAGGATGTTTTTACTCTTTGAGTCACCAGCAGACAACCTGTGAGCTAGAGTCTAATGTTGCTATGTATTGAGTTCTTAGGAATGGCAGGAAGCAAGGATTCTTGTGATTTTTTTTTTTAACACCACCATATTCTTACCTTTCTGCTACTTCCATAGCATACTTTCCATACTTTTGGGTAAAATATTACCTCAGCAATTTCCTCTGTTTACATCTGTATTTGAATATTGTGGAAATGTTCATTTTTAAGTTTTTTAAGTGTATATGGCAAAAGAGAGACTTTCCAAAAGGTTTTTTTTTTCTCTCTCACTAATACATTTTGTTTACAGGTAACCAGATCCAGTAGTTATACCAGAAAGTCCCAGTTCCAGGTAGAAGAGGAGGACATTGAAAAGCTAGAAATTAGGTATGTGCCTTGGGGTTTTACAGAATTACTTTTTTCTGTGCCAAAAGAAAATCCTAAGTTTAACTGAAAAAGATGAGCCAATCTTACTAGAATTCTGTATAGCAAGTTGGGTGCTGAAACTTAGAGAAACATGCATCCAATATAAATCCAGATTATCTTTTCAAAATCTGATATTTCTTTGCAGAAATAGTCAAAGTATATTTATTTTGTAAACAAAGACTACCCAATTTTCACTTGTTTTATTGTATTTTGAATTTTTTTCTTAATTTAATTGCTCCTTAAGTATCTGGATCATAGCATAATGGATGGAAAAGCAATTACATCTAAGCCAATTTAGCAATAATTCTTTTATTCTTCTTAACATATCTGCTGACTATCAGAAATTTCAGTGAGGTAAGAAGATAATTCAACAGGTGCATGTGTTTGAAGTTTGTGATATTTCCTAGGTCTTAAATATCTATACTGTTTTGAAAAGGAAAGTTTTGCAAATGCATGTGTAGGTGTGGTGTTAACAGTGTGTTCATCTAAAAGTTATATTAATCATGTGTTTGGAGTGATCAGGTAATATATTTTTCTAAATCACCTATTTTTACATATTAATTGGTTATAATAATTAAGAGAGACAGTATAGTCTTGTGTTGGTTACTTTTCTCAAATTCAGCAAAGTAACTCTGTTATCCTTATTGGTATAGGTTAAAATAAAGCCTAGATATTCAAACTGAGAATCTTAAGTGCCTTCTCTTAGACTGTTTAGAATTAATTTTAAATAAAAGCTGTTAGAATATTTTGCATTCCTTGTCTGGCTAGTGAGGCATATGATTATCCTAACATCTCTTACTTTTAAGCATGTAAAATTAATGCTATAATATAAATCAAAGTAATTTAAAGTTATTTGGTAGTGTGCATTCTCTTAAAACCACTGTTGGCAAAAAATAAAGCCAGTTTTCAATTTTCAGGATTGACCTGTGGAATAATGGAAACCTGGTCCAAGATATTTTCCTGGGTGAGATTAAGGTTCCTGTCAATGTGCTAAGAAATGATTCCTCTCATCAAGCCTGGTAAGAAAATGAATGTTCTAGTGAACTCCATTGCTTAATCCTCTTTAATACAGTGTATATACAAACAAGTAATTTCTCTAAATATATTTTAAATTTGCTATGGAATAAGCCCAAAGTCATTGACATTAATTGATTTGGTTATGAACTCATTCTTGTGGAAAGAAGTACTTTTAATAGTTTTATGACTTGACCTGACTTGTACTCCTTAGTTAAAAGAACTGAATTGTCTAGGAATATTTTTTCTGTTTAAAAATGAAATCTTAACTCTTAGAAAATGGAAGCCATTGAGAACATTATGAGCTGCCCATGTGAGAAGAAGCTTGGTCAGCACCTGCGATTCAGCAGCGTTATTATCTGTCCTAGGGGCTGTGGACATTAGAAAGCAGAGGGCGTATTCGGGGGTGCAGTTGCCGATGGGAACTAACCAGTGATTTTCTCTCACCGTACTCTGTTCAAATGCACTGTGTGTGAATGGCCCTTATGTTATTTTCTGAGTATCTAGGGTCTCAATGTTGTTGAGCTAAATCCAGTAATACACTTTGCAGGAGCTCTGGGGTCTCAATAATGATTACGATATTATTTTACCTTTTCATGAGTCTAACGGTGACATTAAACTTAATATTCAGGCATTAAATTGATGCTGATTTCCTGAGCAGAATCTATGTGAAACGACTGTTTTTTCTGTGCACAGCACTTTAAAAAGCATGTGCATATTGTCCCTCCCAGGAGGTTGTCCAGCATTGCTCATGCTAGACTTGGGTTTCCACCAAGTGTAAATGAGTGTGCCTTTCTTGTTTTGTGTTTTAGAGACCACTGTTTTCTAACCGACGTATGATATTTGTACTTATTTGTGGGGTACAGAATTTTAATTCAATACATATATACAGTGCATAATGATCAAATGAGGGTAATTAGCATTCTGTCTCCTTAAATATTTCTGTATGTTCGGAACCTTGAAACTCTAATTATGGTGAAATGTATAATTAATTGTTGTGGATTATAGCTACC
This sequence comes from Glis glis, assembly GCA_004027185.1. Classification (NCBI taxonomy): domain Eukaryota; kingdom Metazoa; phylum Chordata; class Mammalia; order Rodentia; family Gliridae; genus Glis; species Glis glis. The sequence goes on along the minus strand of PVJS01008246.1, from coordinate 20,590 downwards.
CTATTGTGCTGTATAACATCAGAACCACTCCTCCCACCAACTGCATTTTGGTACTTAGTATCCACCTCTCTCTGCCCATCCTTCCCCTTCCTGGCCTCTGGTGACCGAACCTTCTATTCTCTACTTACCTCTGGTCAACTTTTCAGCTTCTACAAATGACTGAGAATATACATAGTTTGTCTTTTTATGTCTTATTTTGCTTAACTTAAGGTCCTCCAGTTCTATCCATGTTGCCACAAAAAATAAGGTTTCATTCTTTTTATGGCAGTTCTGCCATAAAATGTCTTGTCAATGGATGAATGAATTTTTAAATGTGGTATTTATTCACCTTGGGACACTATTTAGCCATAATAACCTCTTTTTAGAACTAAGTTTCTGCTCTCCGGAAGAGGACTTGACACTGAATGTTTAGGTGTTTCTTTGGGGCATCAGTCTCAGTTGTCCTTAAAAGAGCCTGCCTCTGCTGCCTAGCCATCAGAACTTTTCATTTTGGATTCTGTTGTCCTCTAGTGTTTATCCCTGGTAGATCAAGTTTTAGACTTAAATTTTTTATTGTATTTTTACTTTTCCTTAACACAAATCTAAGACTTACTGGTCTTTATGTTGGCATATTTTATATAATTTCTTTTTGGTTCTGGGGATTGACCCAGGGGCATTCTACCTCTGAGCTACACCCCCAGCCCTTTTTACTTTTTATTTTGAGACAGGGTCTGGTAAAGTTGCCGAGGCTGGCCTCAAACCTGTGATCTTCCTATCTCAATCTCCCAAGAACTGGGATTACAGGCATGCACCACTGCTCCCAGCTTATATAATTTCTAAAATACATCCACAGAAGAGAAAAATTTAATTTAGTCACTATGAAAAATTAGTGAACATTTGGGGCCCATCACCCTTCTTCCACACCATAGCTTCTTACACTTTCCATAAAATAACAAACATTTTAAAATGAAAATTTCAAACTCAGTTTGTCAAGTCTTAAAAATTATATGCCATACCATATAGTACAGAATAGAAAAGTGAGTTGTGCCAGCCAAGTCCCCTCAAAATGAAGTGTGCCACATAGCCTGTATTTTAAGTGAGACTATCTCCAGACATACCTTCCAAAACTGGCAAAACTTTGTCCAGCTCACCTTGGAAAGATATAAGAATATTAACAGACAAATTAATTTTATTCCTATAGATTTTTTTGCTGATAGTACAAATATTTTAAAGTAACCTGTCAAAAGTATGAGTGTTAAAATTTATGCAGCATAAAATAGAAACATCTCCTAATTCATTTCTACTAACAGATGTAAGGAAATGTAAAAATGTGAGTGCTGTTTCCTCTTAGGTCAGAAACAACTCTGGCCACCTTCCTCAATTGTAGAGCTGTAGCACCCCCTTGTGTTAATGATGGTAACTGCATGAAAACTCAAGAAAAGCTTTGTTTACCTTAAGGATTTCAGGCATCTTCTTTCTAATATTAATATCTACAAAGGGTTAAAATAACTTTCAGTAGTGAAATTCTGTCATTTTAAAAGTATAAATTTTCTTTCCTTTTTCCAGTAATTTTCATTAGTATGTTTCTTTTACAGTCTGCTAAGAACTGATGTTTTTGATGGTTCCAATTTAAGTTCATTCTCAAATTATAGTATGATGACTCGGTCACAGTCCCCTTCCTTTCTTGGATCCTCAGTTCCTTAGTAATGTTGTGTTCTTAATGCTAATACTTTGGTCACATGTTAGAATTATCTTATTAGTGTTGGTATTAGCTACTGCTTACTTTGCCCTGTATAGATAATAGAATTTTATTTATTCATTTATTTATTTATTTTTTGCGGTACCAGAGATTGAACCCAGGGGCATTCTACCTCCAAGCTACACCCCCGGCCCTATTTTTTATCCTTTATTGAAACCGGGTCTCACGAAGTTGCGGAGGGCCTCACTAAGTAGCTGAGGCTGGCCGCGAACCCCGGTCCTCTGGTCTCCGCCTCCCAAGTACTGGGATTACAAGCGTGCGCCACCACGCCCGGCTCTGATTTTTTTTGAATAGTTAATATACTCACATGGTTCCCCGGTCAGAAGGTAAAAATCTCTTTCCTGCCCCTGATTCCCAGCTACTCAGTTCCTACTTCTGAGGCAACCACTGTTTCTAAATTTCTGAAAATATTTTATGTATATACAAACAAATGCATTAATATCTCCCCACCCCTTCTTTACACAGATAGAAACATACTATATCCTACTCTGTACCTTGCCTTTTTAAACTTAACAGTATAGCAGAACACCAATAAATATTTGTTGACTCTTGATCTTGGTTACAAGTGTAGATGATAGAACCTGTCTTGGTTCAAATCCCATCTCTGCCATTAACTCCTTATACAATAACTCACCTTCAACAAGTTATTCAGGCAGTTCGCCTTTACTTTCTTTGGCTATAAAATGGGGTTGACCTCCTAAAGTTAAGAGGATGAAATGAGATAACAGAAGGTAAGCAGCCAAGACTTTGTCAGGGGGTGTCGCCCGCGCTGTCATGGTTGTAAGTGTTGCTCGACTGTCATCACTATTATTCCAAATCAGTGTATATAGAATTTCTGCATCTTTTTTTCTCCATAGTGTTCCATTATTTGGAATTTTATAAATAAAGACAACTTTAGGGATAATCCAGTTCCATCTCATGTCACCAGTTACTGTAGTGTCAAAGAACTTAATATGTGCAAAACCTTTGTGTATAAATTGGTATAATAATTTCCCCCAGGTGATCCAGAATGTAAAAATTGACATTAAGAAAAGAAAATAGATATAAATATCTCTTTGGGTTGTAAATTTTAATTTTGAAAGTAAGTTTAAATTTAAGATAAATGATTATTTTTTCAACATAAGCATTTTATACATAACCTAAAATAAGATTAATATTTTATTTGAAATTATTTGGTTGTCTAGTTTGCCAATTTGGGTACTTTTTGTCCTCAAACACTCTTTTTGGTCTGGTCTTTTTTGTTGTTGTTGTGGTGGTGGTGGTGGTGGTGGTGGTGGTGGTGGTGGTGGTGGTGGTATTGAGAATTGAATCCAGGGGCATTCTACCTCTGAGCTACACTCTAGCCCTATTTTATTTTTATGTTTCAAAACAAGGTTGCTGAGAGTCTCACTACATTGCTGAGGCTGTCCTTGAACCTGCAATCCTCCTGTCTCAGCCTCCCAAGTACTAGGATTACAACTGTGCACCACCATGCCCATGTTTAACATATCTTTTTACCATTTGAATTTGGAAAATATAACAAGTCTTCTATCTTTCTAAAAATCCACTGGTAATTATTATCTTTTATGAAACCAGAAATAACATTCAAGTATTAAATGAGTGGAGACCCCGCCAATTTCCTTTTAAGTAACATTTTATATGTTAGCCTCTGAACAGTTATTTTCCAGCTTATGTAGCATTATGTACAAATAATTGTAGTTTGAGTTTGCTACCTCAATTTTAACCTTATGGTTAAAGTTTTCATTTTTTTTTTCTCTTAAGGGCCTAACAAGCCTTCTAACTTTTGAAAGCATAAGAATTGCTTTTATACATCTTTAATTTTGAATGGAAAAATGGAGAGTAATTGAATGTCACTTTCAGTTAGTAATTTCTCTCTATTGCCTGCTTCTTATTCTTTCATACCAAAATATTTCATTCAGAAACTAAAGAAAATATATTCGAGGGGTTTGGGGATTTTTGCTTTTTTCTTGTTTGCTTTTTCTTTCCTAGACCTTAGGCACATCAGATATTCCCTATATTTATCATTTATATATGAATATATCATTCATATATTTAACTGGTAACAGTTGTATGTGTAGCATTTACATAGTATTAACTGTGTACCAGGCACAGTTCTAAGTGCTTTACTTATTTAACCTCTTTAGGACTGTTTTAAGGATTAAATGAGCAAAGTATTATTAGTATCCCTTATTTAATTGAAGAGGAGACAAGCAGAGGAGAGATTGAGTGACTTGCCCAAGGTTACTCAGCTGGGATTTAAGCCAAATTGTCTGACTCCAAAGTTTGTGCTTCTTAACCAAAGTACTTTAATAAATTTGTACCTTGTCATGTTTTGAATATGTTTAAAACTCAAAAATGTTCTCTATTTTAAGCTATCAACAAAGATTTGAGTGCCCCTTATTAAATACTATCTAAAGGGAAATCAGAGGTCTTCACTCAGTTTATAAAAATGATATTTTCAAGGGCAAAACAATGATGTTTTTAAGTTTTCGTTAAAAAAATTAACAAAATTTTTCAAGTAGACACAGATAAAATATTTTGTCCGTAGGAATTTTTAATCTGCCAAAGAAAACCCAAGGGGACGAGTTTCAAAGGTGTGGCAGGAGCAAGCCCTTGTGGAGTTCCTGAGCATAAGAACGAATAGCTGCCGTAGCGCTCCTCTAGCCCTCTTCATGGAGCAGTGCTACGTTAGGGTGCAGATCTGATCATGTTTTGTTTGTTTGTTTCATTGTGTTTTATGAGAGTAACAGAAGCACAGTAATCTGGAAATAAGAGAAATAAAGTTGCCCTCCAAGTAAAATTCCTTTAGAACAAACCAAAACAGAATTTGTATTGAGTGTGGAGTAGGATGTGGAGACACTGCTTAGGATGGATGGGGCAGGCCCCGAGCCAGTTGTCACTGCGCAAGCAGTAATACAAGTAATGTTATTCTCCTGTGTGTGACAAACACTAGTTAAACAAAGAGGAAGATTAATCTAGAATAATAGAAAAAGGTCCCAGCCAAAGAAACATGGGCACAGCCCATTCAAGCCAGTGGAGGAGGAAGGCCCAGAAGTGGTCCTACGTCTTTAGAAGAGTATTGTCTAGCTGAGAGATTCTTAAAACTACTCAAATCTCCTTTTTTGTCTCTGTACTTAACACACTGCCTTCTGACAATCTGCCCTCCCAAATAGTTTAAACAGGTAAAAATGTTTTTTAAATTTTATTTGTTTATTTATTTATTTATTTTGTGGCACTGGGGATTGAACCTAGGGGCAGTCTACCTCTGAGCTACACCCCCAGCCCTATATTTTATTTTTTATTTTGAAACAGGGTCTTGCTAGGTTGCGGAGGGCCTAAGTAGCTGAGGCTGGCTGCAAACCTGGGATCCTCCTGTCTCAGCCTCCCAAGTACTGGGATTACAAGTGGCTGCCACCATGCCCAGCTAAAAATATATATTTATATATTAGACAAAGTAAGAGATATAGATGAGAACACTTTGGTAAACCAGGATAAGTTAAAGCCACGTGGACCTGGGAGTTGTGGTGAGGGTTTTTATTATTACTGTTCTCGCTCTTCTGACTTTTGTGAATAAGCATTTCCATAATAAATTGTATTGGTTGCCAAATAATGCAGATACCTATGCCACTTGATTGTTGTATTTCTTTTCATAAAATTAGTTACTGAACTGTTTTCAGCGTATCAGGCTCTGCATTCAGACATTGCAGTTCATGTTCTCTTTTAGAAGGTATGATAGAGCTGGGTGTGGTGGCGCATGCTTGTAATCCCAGTACTTGGAGGCTGAGACAGGAGGACCACAGGTTTGCAGCCAGCCTCAGCTACTTAGTGAGACCCTGTTTCAAAATAAAGAATAAAAAATAGGGCTGGGGGTGGAGCTTGGAGGTAGAACACCCCTGGGTTCAGTCCCTAGTACCGCAAAAAAAAAAAAAAAAGTGCTGATAGAACAAGGCGTCTGAATTTGTAAGGCTGCAGAATATACTCTGGATTGTGAGAAACTGACTAAAGAAATGTCCTTGTCAGGTTGTTTGGTTACAGCCAGCAGGACTTACAGGTACTTGTGAGTGACCTTTGCTGATGGCTTGTTCCTGGTTATTTCGTGTCAGGGTTTCTCCAGTCAGAGAGTAGAAGTTCTGAAGGTTGATCTTTTAAGATAGGAATTCCTCTGTTGGGGGTTAGTGACACAATCTCCATGTAGTTTCTTCTCCCTTCTTTTTCTCTTTTATCGTTTGCTTGGATAGTGCTCTAGTTCTCTCCTGTCTTTATCATAGTATCTTTTTCAAAGCTAGTAAATATTCTATGAAACCTCCTCCCTTCTATTTTTAAATGGTTAGTCTCTTTAGGGGAGGCCATAACTGATAAATAAAAAAACTATCAAAACTATTGACGTTCCTTTATAAACAGCATTCCAGCTACAAGTGAAGGAAGAATAATAGACTCATAAAATTATAGTGATGATTAATTTTGATGATTAATGGCTCTAGACAGTTACCATCAGGAGCTGCTAAAATTACAAGAAGAGAAAACAGTCAGACATTAGTGCCTCTTGGTTGAACTATAAACTGTCACCAGTGAAGTATTCTTGCCAGAACATCCAATCTAGATCTAACTACTCGTGTACAGGAAATGCAAGGGACAAAGGAACATGACAAATTACATCACGGACATAGGGTTAGCATGGTCCCAAACAGAACACACTACTTAATTTCTGTAAATTGGAAGACATAAGAACCAACCAATTATAATGTGTGGATTTTTTTGGATTTAAACAAACTGTAGAAAACCATTTATGATAAGTTTGGAAGAATTTGAGTACTAGCTGAATAATCTTTTAAAGTTATATATGACATAAGATGTCTGAAAATTGTCTTAAAATAATAATGCAATAGTAAAATGCAGGGTAGTGAAACAAGATTAGTCTTGAGTTGATAATTATTGAAGCTAGGTGATAGATATGTTGGGATTTAATATACTACTCTTTTTGCTTTTATATGCATTTAAATTTCCATGATAAAAAGTTTTCTTTAAAACTTAAATTAAAAAATTAGTATTTTGAGCCGGGCGTGGTGGCGCACGCTCGTAATCCCAGTACTTTGGGAGGCGGAGATCGGAGGATCCAGGTTCGCGGCCAGCCTCAGCTCTCTTGCTCTCTCTCCTCCCTGTCTGTCTGTCTGTCTCTCTCTCTCTCTCTCTCTTTCTCTCTCTCTCTCTTTCTCTTTCTTTCTCTCTTTCTCTCTCTCTCTCTCCTTAGTGAGGCCCTCCGCAACTTCGTGAGACCCGGTTTCAAAATAAAGGATAAAAAATAGGGCCGGGGGTGTAGCACGGAGGTAGAACGCCCCTGCATTCAATCCCCGGTACCGCAAAAAAAAAAAAAAAAAATTAGTATTTTGGTTTTGATTCCACTTCTCTTAATCTCTAAATATTTCTTCCCTCAGCTATTTAAAGCTGCCTCTATTTTTGCATATATATTTTTTGCATTTTACTTACCTGAAAAAAATTATGTAACTCTGGTTTTTGGAAATAAAAACATTATAAGCCGGGCGTGGTGGCACATGCTTGTAATCCCAGTACTTGGGAGGCTGAGACAAGATCACAGGTTCACAGCCAGTCTCAGCAATTTAGGTACTCCGCAACTTAGACCCTGTTTCAAAATAAAAAATAAAATAGGGCTGGGGATGTAGCTCAGCGGTAGAATGCCCCTAGGTTCAATTCCCCAGTACAAAAATAATAACAAAAAATAATAATAATATAGTTATGCTGTTAAGATGGGCACTGTGGCACAAGTCTATAATCTCAGTACTTGGAAGGTTGAGACAGAAGGATTGCAGGTTTGAGGATAGTCTCAGCAACTTAGCAAGACCCTATTTCAAAATAAAAAGTAAAAAGGGCTGGGGGTATATCTTGGAGGTAAAATGCCCCTAAATTCAATCCCCAGTACCTAAAAAATAAATTAAAAATTATACTGCTCATCTTTTTTTTTTTTTTTTTTTTTTTTTGCGGTACTGGGGATTGAACCCAGGGGCGTTCTACCTCTGCGCTACACCCCCGGCCCTATTTTTTATACTTTATTTTGAAACCGGGTCTCACGAAGTTGCGGAGGGCCTCACTAAGCAGAGAGAGAGAGAGAGAGAGAGAAAGAGAGAGAGAGAGAGAGAGAGAGAGAGCGAGCTGAGGCTGGCTGCAAACCCGGATCCTCTGGTTTCCGCCTCCCAAAGTACTGGGATTACAAGCGTGCGCCACCACGCCCGGCTTTCATCTTTTAATAATATAAAAACCTATTTTTATAAGCATCACTAACTTCATAAAATAAGTTGAAATTTTTACATACAGAATTTACTTTAAAATTAGGTCACATCCGGGTCACCGGTGTGTGGTGACACACACCTGTAATCCCAGTACTTGGGAGGCTGAGACAAGGAGGATCATAGGTTCAAGGACAGCCTCAGCAAGTAGTGAGACCCTCATCAACCTAGGGAGACCCTGTTTCAAAATAAAAATAAAATAGGGCTGGGGGTGTAGCTCAGGTAGAATGCCTGTAAGTTCAATCCTCAGAACCAAAACAAACAAGTTCACAGGGCTAGATATGTATCAGTGATAGAGCACATGCTCAGCATGCACAAAGTCATGAGTTCAATCCCCAACACCAAAAAAAAGCAAAAATAAGGTCTCTTATGCCTCCTAGTATGTCTTAACCTATTCCAACTAAATGTTTCTTTCTTAAATTTAGTTGGCAAAATTTTATTTTTTATAATAACATTGGATTTTAGGTAAGTTTTACCTTTTTTTATAAACCTGCAAGCTAATGAAACTCTTATTTAGCCCCTTTGAGATATTAATTTTTGTAATATCTACATTTTTTAATTTCCCAGATAAAAATTTGTTTACAGCTTTCTAGTCTAATATATAATCAATGTTAAGCCTCTGAAGATTAGTAGCCTGCTACTTATAAAGTGTCCTAATTTTAAATACCAGGTGGCTTTTTGGCTTATGCGTGTATGTACGTATGAATGTATGTACATATGCATTTTGTTTGGGTGCTGGGGGTTGAACCCAGGGCTTCATGATGTAAACATTCTCTGCTGCTGAGGAACCTCAGCCCTCTGGTGTATTTTTTTTAATAGCTTAACCGTTCGCTTGCCTCCCTGGCTTCCATGCTCTTTACCAGCCGTGCAGTTGAGCCTGTTTTTACTCTAGGTACTTGCTACAACCCAGAGACAATGGAAACAAATCATCTAAAACTGATGACCTGGGATCTCTTCGCTTGAATATATGTTATACAGAAGATTACGTGCTTCCTTCAGAGTACTATGGTCCTTTGAAAACCTTGCTGCTAAAATCACCAGATGTTCAGGTACTTTAAAAATCTTAAGTATAAGCCGGGCGGGGTGGCGCACACTTGTAATCCCAGAACTGGGAGGCTGAGACAGGAGGATCGCAGGTTCACGGCTAGCCTCAGCTACTTAGTGAGGCCTCCGCAACTCAGTGAGACCCTGTTTCACTGAGAATAAAAAATAGGGCTGGGGTGTAACTCAGAGGTAGAATGCTCCTGGGTTCAATCCCTAGTACTGCAAAAAAAAAAAAAATTAAGTATATGATTTAATATGAAAAAGCTGAACTAATTCTGAAAATGTTGAAAAAAAAGATTCAGAGGGTCAGCTAGTATTAAAACAGTGTGTGTATGTGCATGTGTGCATGCATGTGTGTTACTTGAACCAGAGTATTGATTACCGTGCGTGCCCCAAGTTTCATCTAATCATGTTTTCTTGATTTTGTGCTTCTTTTGTACCTTTCTTTATTCTAGCCAATATCTGCCTCAGCTGCTTACATTTTGGGTGAAATATGTCGAGATAAAAATGACGCTGTTTTGCCTCTTGTGCGACTGCTGCTGCACCATGATAAACTTGTTCCTTTTGTCGCCGCAGTGGCTGAATTAGACTTGAAGGATACCCAGTAAGAATTAATTTTATTAAACATTAATTATGTGTTGCTGAGATTGGACCTTAGTTTGCCGAACTATTTGTGTAGTCTGCGTTCTTTTACATTGACCAACCTTACTCTAGTAGACTGAAAGAACTGCTTAGCAAATAACAAAGGCAGTTCATGAAATTATCAAACAGTATCCACTGACAATAACAACTACTGAAGGAATTTTTCCTAGTGATGAGTGCTCCTTTGTTACTGTTATTAATCTTTGCTTCATAGTGTAATGATTGACATGTCACAGATAAAATACTAGGACAGAAGTTGTTTCTCCCCCTTATTCATTATGTGTCACCCCCATATGCACACATATGACATTATAAAATGCAATCTAGCGGCTCCCCGTTCCCATCATAGTCTAAAAACAGTTGTTTTAGGCACACACAAATAATTATGCTTTTTGGTTTATAAACATAATTTCTTTCTTTTTTTAATGTGTTTTTATTGGTGCATTGTAGTCTCACATCACAGTGAGTATCAGTTTGGTGTTAACATACATGCACACAGCTCGTAATTTCTTTCTTTTTAACTAATTTTTACATATTTTCTGAAAGTAAATTTGGTAAATTTGGAAAACCTAATGGCAGCAAGTTTTTAATTCGATGGTAAAAATTACATGACCAAAGTCAAATATGTTGTATGTCATGTTTCATAGCCTTTTTTATTACATTTGTTTTCACTTCCTATTTCTGTTTCAGAGATGCAAACACAATTTTTAGAGGAAACTCCCTGGCTACCCGATGTCTGGATGAGATGATGAAAATAGTGGGAGGGCACTACCTGAAAGTAACATTAAAATCTATTCTAGACGAGGTACAGAATGTGCTTACAGTAGTGATCGTCTGTAGCCTTATTATTGCATCTCTTTTAACAGGTGATCTGTTGATGGGAAAGACCCATCCATTCATGTGTTGTTGAAACAATAAAGCTAAACACTTTAGAAGTAAATTATTTACTTTTCTGTCAGTGGGTTTTCACTGAAAGGACACATTATAGTGTAATCTACATAAATGCTTATTTGTTGTATTTCTGTTTTAGCTAGGGTTTCAAGTATATGAAAAATACTTTTTTTTTTTTTTTTGCGGTACCGGGGATTGAACCCAGGGGGTTCTACGTCCGAGCTACACCCCCGGCCCTATTTTTTATACTTTATTTTGAAACCAGGTCTCACGAAGTTGTGGAGGGCCTCACTAAGTAGCTGAGGCTGGCCACGAACCCGTCAGTCTCTGCCTCCCAAGTACTGGGATTACAAGCATGCGCCTCCACGCCTGGCTTTGAAAAATACTTTTTGATACAATTCTTTAGGAAAATTGTATACCTTATATATATTCAAACTTTGTTACAGTTTTTTTGGGGTGTGTTTTTATCTTTTTGTGGGGTTTTTTTTTTGGTACTGGATTGGGGATTGACTCCAGACGGGTTCTACCTCTCAACTACACCCTTTTTATTTTTTATTTTGAAACAGTGTCTCACTAAATTGCTGAGACTGGCCTCAAACCTGCCATCCTCTTGTCTCAGCCTCCCAAGTACTGGTATTACAGGCGTGTACCACGATGCCTGTCTAGTTTTAATTTTTATTATCATAAAAATAATTATTTATATTTTATCAAATTATTTAGGAAAGAGCATTAACTGAAAAATTATTTTCCAGATATGTGAATCCTCAAAATCCTGTGAAATTGATCCTATTAAATTAAAAGAGGGAGATAATGTGGAAAATAATAAGGTAAGTTCTTGTCATGTTTATGACTGCGTTGAAATTGGTCCTGATGATGGACAGTCTGCAGGTTCCGTTATGACAGTGCTGTCTGGAGGGAAGCAGTGCTGTTTATCTTTTGTATTAGCCTTTCCTAGTGTTACCGTTGAAGAACATTGTTTCCTCTGGTTTCACTTTGGTTTTGTACCTGATTGTCTCTCTTTGGCTGTAGTAACAATTGTGTATTTAGGCTGTATCTAGCTGCTGCCTATATTCTGACTGTTCCTTTCAGGTCAGAGTGATCAGGCTAAGTGGCATGATGACTTGTCAATCTAGTACGTGTAGTTGCCTCTGGGAACCTCGAACTGTGTCAGGCTCCAGGTCTTCTTTGCAGTGGGGAGCAGTGTCACAGTCCTGCGTCTGCATGTCTAAGTTCTTTCTCTGATTTCCCTTTCAGGCATCTTGTTTTCTGTTGCTTCTTGTGAAGTTTATTCATATGTTCACCTCTTGTGCCTAGTTAGTCTAATTTAATTTATTAAGTTAGAATGTTAATTGCCCTTTGAGTGAATTTGAGGAAGGGAAGCAGGGCTTTAGAATACTAGGTAGTAACTGTCTAATAAATCTCATTTTCATTACATTTTTCCCCACAAAGGCTATTGAAGATGTGTGAAAGTCAAAATCTTAATGTTTAATTTTAAATCCTTTAGGAGAATCTGCGCTACTATGTGGACAAGTTATTCAGTACAATTGTAAAATCAAGTATGAGCTGCCCCACTGTCATGTGTGATATCTTTTATTCTCTCAGGCAAATGGCCTCTCAGAGATTCCCTAGTAAGTGACTTGTTTTACTAAACCCTGCCATTTCATTTTCTGTGGTTTTTTGTTGTTGTAGTTATTAATTGTGTGTTTGGTTTGTGTGAGATGTTTGCGGTTTGTAGGTATAGTCTTTTTTTAGTTTTTTAAATGATTCTAGCTTTGTTTATAAGACATTTAGTTTTTCTTGTAATCTCAAAACATATAGTTCATGTAATTTCAACATAATTACAACTTTATATGAAGAGCAAATCAAAATCATCATTAGTTTTTAAAAAGGCAAAAATTTAGAACTACAATATTATATAAATAAACATACCATATGCTTGTGGTATTGTTAAATGTAATAAACAAACCGGGCGTGGTGGCGCACGCTTGTATTCCCAGTACTTAGGAGGCTGAGACAGGAGGATTGCAGGTTCACCACCAGCCTCAGCTACTCAATGAGGCCCTCCGCAACTGAGTGAGACCCTGTTTCAAAATAAAGAATAAAATATAGGGCTGGGGATGTAGCTTGGAGGTAGAATGCCCCTGAGTTCAATCCCCAGTACCTCAAAGTAAATAAACAAAAGTACCTTTGTTATTTGAATGAACTATCTTTTCCAGTTGCATGCACTCAAGTAGTATTAATTTTTAGTTCCATTCAGTTGGCTAGATTTAACAGTTTGAGAATGCTAAGGTTTTGGTGGTAAGATGCTTTTACAGATATGATCTTGGGCATTAGAAATATGTTGCAGGCTGGGGATGTGGTTTAGTGGTAGAGCACTTGCCTAGCATGTATGAGGCCCTGGGCTCAATCCCCAGAACTACAAAAAAGAAAAGGAAAAAGAAACATCTCAGTTGCAATATACATAGAATTTTAAGGTACATTTATAAGTAACTGGCATGCTTTAATTTGGCAAAAGTAGCTATGTTAAACTTTTGCTTACAGAAATTTCATACCATTATGAGTTACTATCTCAGGTTACCATCAATACTTGCAATTACTCTAATTTTGATACATCTCTGATATATTAATAAAGTTGCTATAGCTTTCTTTCCAGACCTGCTTATAATGGAGAGGTTGAGGGTGGGGGAACAGCTACATAAATTATCTGTCTTATCCAGCTGTATGAAACTGTTTATTTCTATAGCCATCTGAGGAGATTTTGCTGTTTTATTATGTTATTTTAAATGTATGTGTTTATCTGCCCCTGGGCTTAATTTACCCAGCACTAAAGTGTTGTGGCTGAGTAGTTGAACTTGTAGACGAATTCAGATCTAGATGTCTTGGCTAATTATAGTAAAGCCATAAACATTTAACTTCAAATAAGTATACTAAATCTTGACTTCATAACAAAAATAAGGGGAGTAAAGATATTAATATATGCAAAGATGAAATGCTGATGTAATTATATTTTTAAGTAGTGAATTAGATCATGATTACCACATTGACTATTTAATGAGTGAACAGACACAGTGCTAGCCTACATCATCTCCTCTCATCTCCTCGACACTACTTGAGGTAATTACTGCTTCCATTAGTTAGATAATAAACCGAGATAAAGAGGTCAAGTAATTTTACCAAGGCCCATGGCGTGGCCAGCAGGCAAGCAGGCTCTCAGTTGTGGGCCTGGCCTACGCCAAAGCACAGCTCCTAATCTGTGCTTTATGAATCTGCTATATAACTGTCTAATTCTTGTTTATATGAATGATTTAAAGCATAATTTATCATTATTTTATAAATGCAACTATACCTCCTTAGCTGTCTTTTCGTTGGCTTAACTATTATGTCTTCATATCCTTAGCAGACTATACAGTATTGATAGTTTTATTGCTGTGAAATATTTTCATATTCTCATTTGTTCTTACTACCCTAGAAATATGGATGGGTGGGGCAGGCAACTGGTGGGAAGCAAGTATTATTGAAGAATAACAAATTGAACACCTAGGTGGCGGTTCCCTGTTGAGTAATTCAAAAGAGTTTAAACTCAAACCAAACTCCCAGATTCCTTCCCTCACCACATGCTTCTTTACCATCTGATTGTCCCATTGCATGTCGACACTAATCTTAAATCCTGTAGGCAAATGATCAAAGCCACAAGTCGTCTTCAGTTCACCTGCATTTTTGAATGAAATAGTGATAGATTTTTTAAAAGTAAAGATGTCCACCTAATTGTTTATATTACATAGCCTTTGATATCATCAAGATTTTTAGGGGAAAAATTGAAACAATAACCTGAAATGAAAGCCATCTGTATCCTGTCTTAAGGGATTTGGTGTTACCACTAGGTAGTGCTAGATACTACTTTTATTTTTGTTTTAATTTCAAGGGTCTCTTCTGGTAGATGAGGGAAAGAGGTATTTTTCAAATTAAAATAGTTTTAAAAGCCTAGCAGCTTTGCCTTTCATTTTATTATTTATTTCTTTCAGATTTTTTAATTCAGTGTTTTTCTTTTAATTTAGTCATAATCATTACTATCATTTCATCAACTCAGTTCTTACTAGACAAATCATATTACTCTCCTACTGCGCTTACATGTTTTTGATATTTTTTACTTTATCATCTTTGTTTTTAATTCACTGTTTTTGTGCATGACATTTCACCATTTTTTTCCCTGCAGATGACCCTCATGTTCAGTATTCTGCAGTGAGCAGCTTTGTATTTCTTCGTTTCTTTGCTGTAGCCGTAGTATCACCTCATACTTTTCATTTGCGACCTCATCATCCAGTAAGTGTTTGTTCTTCTCAAAGCTTTATTCCACTTTTACTTATTTTTAGTAAAATGAAGAAAAGATAAAATGGGCCAATTTCACTTGGCTATGTTTTCTCATAACTGATACCTACATTTACTTGGCATTTTTCTTGGCCATATCAGCCTTTCAGATAAGACTGAAAATTCTTTTTGTTGTTGTTAAGAAATATTTCACAAGTCATAAAATGTTGATAATTGTTGAAGTTTAGTGATGAGCACTGAGGGGGGATTCATTGTATTTTTCCTCTGCTGTTGCATATATTTGTAAATTTCCATAATACCCGGGCTTTTATTTCTTCTCATTAGTTACAGGTTTAGTTTTGGTGGCAGTGGTGATTGTTTGGAGTGATTATTAATAGAACTTACTTTCCTGATTTATTAAAATAGTTTAGCTGGGCAAGGTGGCACACATTTGTAATCCCAGGACTTGGGAGACTAAGACAGGAGGATCACAGGTTTGAGGCCAGCACGCAGTAACTTAGCAAGACCCTGTTTCATAATAAAACATAAAAACGGCCAGGGATGTAGCTCCTGGGTTCAATCCCTAGTACCACACAAACACACACACAAAAGTTTAATCTTGTGGACATTTTTAAATCTCACAGAAATTTGAAGAGGCTTTTTTCTGAAAGGTATAGGAACACTTACTGGGACATAATTTTTTTGGTATCTTCATAATTTTACTTTTTATTCCCTGAAGTGATATTGTAAATATGGGATTTAAATTTGTAAAGCATGTAACGTTTTTATTCTGAAGGTCCTAGTCAGTTACCTAAGTCTAAATCTCTACTCATAGATTTACATATTTATTTATTAATATTTTAAAATTATTATTTTTGCAATATTTGTTTCCTCATAGTGTATTTTTGCCTCTATTTTCTTTTTTGAGGTGCTGGGGATTGAACCCAGGGGCATTCTACCTCTGAGCTACACTCCCACCCTATTTTATTTATTTTGAAACAGGGTCTCACTAAGTTGCAGAAGGCCTCACTAAGTTGCTGAGGCTGGCCCACCAACCTGTGATCCTCCTGTCTTAGCTTCCTAAATACTGGGATTCTATGCATGTGCCACCACACCAGGCTCTCAAATATTTTATAATCTTATCTTACTTCTTACTGCTTTTAGTTGCTGGTTTGTATAACAAGTAATAATAATAGGCTACATTTGTCTAGTGCTTACTTTGTACTAGGCCTTTTTCTAACTGCTATAGTCTCCTACTCACACTAGGAGTAAATTCTTTTATCACTCCTATGTGCAGGTAAGGAAATTGCAATATGTAACTTCTGCAGGTTCACACGATAAATTATGATCAGCTCTAACTCAATTTGAACTGGACTGAAGTGGGATTCTAAGTCAATCGGTCTTCAGTCTGAGTTTTAACCTTGTTCCTTCCAGCCTCTTAAGCAGACAGATGTCCAAGTACCTGTGATGCGTTAAACATTGTGTTCAGCACTGGAAATGCAGGGGTGAATGAGATATTCCCTGCGCTAAGGAAGCTCTCAGTCCAGGGAGTTGCCC
This sequence comes from Glis glis, assembly GCA_004027185.1. Lineage (NCBI taxonomy): Eukaryota > Metazoa > Chordata > Mammalia > Rodentia > Gliridae > Glis > Glis glis. The sequence continues at coordinate 4,114 of PVJS01008246.1, read as the reverse complement.
ACTGAATACCACAGTGCAGGGAAGACGCTGCGTTTCAGAGTTAAACTGGTTCTGAATGCCCACTCCTCCTCTGGAGAGCTGCGCAGCACTGGCCGCTCAGTTGACTTTATGAGAACTGAGTTGAACCAGGTTGCAGTGGCTGCAGTACACTGTTTGTTGCCAAAGGACAAATATTCTACGTAGTCACAACAGAGAGTGGGCTGGTGTCCCTTTGTTCACAGGGCTGTCCTTTCTATAGCTCTGTTACTAAAGCTGCACAGAGTTCTGGGGCAGTGAAAGCTTGGTAGCAACATTTTGTACATAAACAGAACTCCCACCTCTGAACTTGTGACTCTGCCTTGTATTCAAATTTGGAATTCCATATTCCTGTAACACATGTTGAATTACAAGCATGCACCACCATGCCTGGCTTACTTATTGTGGGTGTGTGTTACTGGGAATTGAACCCAGGGGCATTCTTTTATATCTTTTTTTTTTTTTTTTTTGCATCCAGGTGGGGTTTGAACCACATTCCTACTTTTAAGATCCTGAGTCTACATGCTTGTAATCCCAGTACTTGGGAGGCTGAGACAGAAGGATCTGGGTTTGCGGCCAGCCTCAGCTACTTAGGCCCTCCACAACTTAGTGAGACCCTGTTTCAAAATAAAGAATAAAAAATAGGGCTGGGGTGTAGCGCAGAGTTAGAATGCCCTGGGTTCAATCCCCAGTTCTGCAAAAAAAAAAAAAAAAAAAGAACCTGAGTCTAGTTGGGGAGATGGGCAGGTTCATAAAGTACATAATCCATAACTGCGTACATTAATTTAAAGCTGGCGCCTGTTAGCACCAAGTAGGAAATATGGATAGGTTCTGCTGTAGAAACTGTGAGCAGGGAATGACCCCAGCGACCTGAGGATGATGATAAATCAGGACCAGTATGAAAGGTTACAGAGTAGTTAGGAAGGAGGACCAGTATGAAAGGTTACAGAGTAGTTAGGAAGGAAAGCTGATTAAAAGTTGTTGGATTTCACATTTAAAAATTCTTGGATTTTGAGAAACTAGTTTTAGTAGAATAGAATATCAGAGTGCAGAAGATTAGGCTGGGAAATATATCAAAAGGGAGCTTTCTCTGCTGCTAAGACATAAACTGAAGTATGTATACATACACATACATGAATGGAAAATTTTTTATGTGTGTGGTACTGAGGATTGACATTCTACCTTCAAGCTCCATTCTACCAGAGACATTCTACCTTCAAGCTGCAGCCCCAGCCCAATTTTATTTCTTATGTGGAAACAGGGTCTTGCTAGGTTGATGAGAGTCTCACTACTTGCTGAGGCTGTCCTCGAACCTGAGATCCTCCTGTCTCAGCCTCCCAAGTACTGGGATTACAGGCATGCGCCACCACACTCGGCATGAATGAAAATTTTTTTTTCGGAAAAACACTCTTAGGTGATAATAACATTGACATGGTAGACCACTTTTGAGAAGTGACGGGTGACCATCCTTCTTATTAAATCCCCCATTCTCTCACAGATAGTTCCTTTCAGACCCAGCCAAGGCAGACTTCTTTCACCCATTGGTTTGGTTATATGCCTCTCTTAAGTGTGCCTGGGCATTCTGAGGCTCTCCTTTTCATGGCATTTTTCATAGAGTCTATTAATATATGTGTATAATCTCTGCATCTGGACCATCGATACCTTTAAGAACAAAGGTGGTTCTTTTTCAGATGTGAGTATCCTAAACATATGACAGTTCCTAGGACAAGTGTATGCTTACCAAGTTGTTGATGAAGGAAAGAGGGAGGTCATCAGATGATGAGTCTTTTAATAAGTGAGGAAACATATATATGATTTAAGTTGAGGGAAAGAGACCAGCAAAGAGAGAGAAATTAAAGCGAGAAGGGGGCTTAACTTTTCTCCAAAGTTAGAGAAAAAAACAACTGTTCCTTTGAAGGATTATGGTGAACCATAAGAAATTGTTCTTTGTAGACTAAATATTGTCAACAGCAATTTTATATGACTTAACTTAATACAAGGAAGAAAAGACAGGATAGCAGAATGTACATGAGGTTATTTTGAGGTGAGAAATTAAACATTTCAATTGAATTTAGTAGGTGTTATACAACATCTACTAAGTACCAATGCCAGGCTCTGTTCCGGAGGTGCCAGATGAGTAGGTCCTGGTCATCCATGGCTCGTACGTGAGAAATTATAGTGAAGGAAGATTTTAGTGCAGCGTATGGAGAGAGTACCTCAGGGAATCAGTAGCAGTTGACTGACACAATTGTCAAATAGGAGTGAGGGCCATGTTAATGTAAACAAGTCTCTGATGTCCTGAAATGAAATAAAATATGCTTTGTTCTCTTTTGCTGGTTCAGGGAAGGAAGGAATAATCTAAACCACTGAATTTAAAACTAAATTTAAATGCAGAATTCTTGGTGAAATTCAATTCAAATTTGGTTTACCAGGGTATCTTTAATAATATTATTTTCTTCAAAGACAGAGAATTATAGGGACCTTTTATACATATAATGGAGTCCTGGATGTTCCAGCTAAACTATTTTCTGGATGACCTTAATTTAGGTCTGTAACTTTTATAAGTATATGATCATATCCAGGTTACTCCTTCTTTTCCACATTGTCTCACTTCCTGGTTGTTTCTTCTCCTTCACATTCACTGCCTGTTTTCAATGTGGGGATACTAAAAAATTTAAGGAATATCAGTTAAAAATTTAACTTTTCTGTATCCAAATTTTCCTGGATATGTCTGTCTGTCTGGTAGACAGGCTGAAAAACACCATGGATAATAGACCCAAATAGTTACCTAAGTAAGATCCTAAGTAACAGGGTGACTTCTCATTTTCCAGTCTGGATTTAGGTCTTTGCTTTCATGGTGAAGAGTTGATTGCAGCAGCTATATAAATTATTAAATATGCTTAGGAGTAGATTGGGCACAAAAATTTAGAAACTGCTATTTTAAGTTATAAGGAAGAAAAAAGTAGATATTCCAAAAGTGAATATAATTTGTCAGGTAGTTACCTGCCATACTATACAAAAAGTGACACGTCATTAATTCCTTAGTCCAGTGAGTTGTGCCCAGTCTTAGACAGATCTTATGTATGTTGGTGGTTTGAATGAACATTTTTGAACCACTGTCTTAGAGCCATTTAGCCCATTCACTCTATTCTACTTTTTAGACACATTCAGTGTTTGAAAACTTAACAAGAATTTTGGTCTTTTTAAATTCTCTAGGATGCACAGACAATTAGGACATTAACTCTCATCTCAAAAACCATTCAAACTTTGGGAAGTTGGGGTAGCCTGTCCAAAAGCAAGGTAAGTCTCTTATCTTTTATTTGCACATTTATAAATTTTGTTATAACCTGTGATTCTTCTCGGAGTTAGAATGCTCCTTGGTTCAATCCCCAGTTCCACCCAAAAAAGTGTGTGTGTGTGTGTGTGTGTGTGTGTGTGTGTGTGTGTGTGTATACATGAATACAGTAGTTGTCTTTTAGTTGACAACTTAATAGTTGCATCTTCGTCACCTCTGAAAGAGGACAATTTCGCGTATCCTGACACACCTGAGGAGGAGGAGTCCAGTAAGAAGCTGCAGGAGCAATCCACTAGTCTATTTATGCCATAACCTAACAGCTTTGAAAGAAGTCTTCAACTCCAAGCCCTTTATTTCTCTGGAAATAAATAATTGATTTGTTTTAACCCTTAATCCTCAGCTTAAAAATACAGTCTATTTTCTTAGTACTCTACTTAACATATATAAATTCTGTGTTTGTTTTTTTCTTAGTCAAGTTTCAAAGAGACATTCATGTGTGAATTTTTCAAAATGTTTCAAGAAGAAGGATATATTATAGCAGTTAAAAAGGTATGTTTTTTTAATTCTGGAAATACTAGCATTTAATATTATTTCTAGAAGTCAATCTCCAGTTTAAAAAAAAAACATGTTTAAACTGTCCATCAAAAAGGCTCTTTCTAGCTGGGCGTGGTGGCGCACGCTTGGAATCCCAGTACTTTGGGAGGCGGAGACCGGAGGATCCAGGTTCATGGCCAGCCTCACCTCCCTCTCTCTCTCTCTCTCTCTCTCTCTCTCTCTCTTTCTCTCCCTCTCCCTCTCTCTCCC